>LXFE01001513.1:3824-39797 GCA_001929475.1 Neolecta irregularis DAH-3 | reverse complement strand
GAGTACAGCTGCCGCGTCTGCCATTGTCGGTAACGAGTCAGAGCAGGGCGTGATTGACTCACCACCCCAACTGCAATTTATTCATTTCGCATGTTTGAAGGAGATGAAACACTCACCATCCGCGATGCTGATACTCTGTCTTACAGAAATGGCCGCCAGTATCAGCGTGTTTCGTACCACCATGATGCTGCTGTAGGCAATTTTCATTTCGGCGAGCGGCATCCAGTGCGCTTTTATTTTGACGATGCTGACAGGCAGATGAAGCCGCACCGCCTAACGCTCACAAATCATTTGGTGATGGGATATGGACTGCACAACTACATGGATGTATACCAGCCGCGCAAAGCATCCGCTGCGCAGATCAGCGCCTTCCATGCGCCGGAATATGTAGACTTTCTGCAAAAGTAATGCCCTTGTCGCACTCGTTGACCGCCAGGGTCACGCCGGACAACGCACATACCTTTGCCTCGGTATTCCAAAAATTCAATGTGGGCGACGACTGTCCGGTGTTTGACGGTGTCTATGATTTCTGCAGTATATACGCAGGCGCAAGCCTGGATGCGGCAAGGAAATTGATCAGCGGCCAGTCGGACATTGCGATCAACTGGAGCGGCGGACTGCACCACGCCAAGAAATTCGAAGCAAGCGGGTTTTGCTTCATCAACGATATCGTTCTCGCCATCCTGGATCTGCTGCGATACCATCCCCGCGTGCTCTATATCGATATTGATATCCACCACGGAGACGGCGTGCAGGAAGCGTTCTACAACACAGACAGAGTCATGACGCTGTCGCTCCACAAGTACAACGGCGACTTCTTTCCCGGCACCGGAAACAGCAGTGAAATAGGCGGCGATGTCGGCAAACACCACTCCTTGAATATCCCTCTCAAAGACGGCATCGACGACCAGTCCTATGTCCAGCTGTTCAAATCCATTCTCGAGCCTTGTATCAATTCCTATCGTCCGACGGCGGTCGTGCTTCAGTGTGGAGCCGATTCGCTCGGTTGTGATCGCCTGGGATGTTTCAATCTCAGCATAAAGGCACATGGCGAATGTGTGCGCTTTGCAAAAAGCTTTGGGCTTCCGATGCTTGTAGTTGGCGGAGGAGGTTACACCGTCCGGAATGTCGCCCGCTGCTGGGCATATGAAACGGGTATGTGTTTGTTGGTGGTGGTGTGCTCATATGCAGCTTGCTTTCTGGATGTTGAGTTGGGCAACAAGCTTCCTGATACCGCATACAGGGAATTCTTTCGACCAGACTACAATCTGCATCCACAGCTTACAGGCCGCGTCGAAAACCGCAATTCCAGAAAGAGCCTCGAGAATCTCCGCGTCAAGGTCATGGAACAGCTTCGCTTTTTAAATGGAGCACCCAGTGTGCAGATGCAGGAATTTGCGCCGGGCGGCTATGATATAGCAGACGACGATAATATCATACGGGAAGACCGGGAAGAAGAGGGATCGGGCAAGGATCTGAAGTGGGAATCCCCAAAAGAACTACTTCGAGATACAGAGATGGTGTAAACATATATTAGAAACTGTACTTTATTTAAACTGCATTTTACCCCCCACATCTGTTCAAGTTTTACCCTGAAAAGAAGCAAAAAGCTGCAAGTCCTTTCGGACGCCATCAAAGATTATGCGACCAAATGACCCGAAGGTACATTTGCGACCATGTACCAAACGCTGTGCAATGCCCAGTCCAAAAGTCGACTCCCCATAATTTGTGAGCTACAGGGACCGCCGCCAGGTAAGTGAAGAACAGTGGAGCGCGGCAAGAGTCCTTTTATAATGCAAAATGCCCGGAAAAACAAATATGTTTGCTCTTTTTGGTTATGTCGCTAATTATGCTGGCGGAGTTGAAAATGTACATCACGCGTACTCGTGGGTTTATATTCTAGATGTACTTGGATTTTTTGTCTCACGCATGCCAGTTATACTCTACGGCAAGGTTATATGCATACACTTGGTTATTCGTTTCATATCTAACTCTGCCCACTTCCTGTCTATGCTCACCGCACTTTAAGCTTTTCTAGAAAGCCCTTACTCGTTCTCCTCACAGTGTCGTCCATAATAGTATGGATCTGCTCGCATCCAGAGATGGCAACAGCCATTATAGTTTCAAACCGTTCCATCTGCACTTTGTTTTCCATCTAAACATTAAATCTCTTTTGACAATACAGATACCTGTAGCAATGTGACTTGGCCTGATTTCCCCAACGTTGCAACCGTGCACCACGAGAGGTCATTCTCCTCGATGTTGTTCAAGTCTACCGTCAGCTTGGTAAAAATAAAACCTGTGGGGTACCAAGTAATACATCATCTTGCAAGCATCCTGCATTACATGCACAAACATAATCCGTCATTGGTACACCAGCATCAACAAGTGCCAACGTGGCCGCATTTATTACACTTTGTAACAACCCTTTGATTAGAAAGGCACAGAATCACTCCCAAACCTCCGTCCTGTGACAAAACATGGACCTTCACATCAATCTGGCTCCTCGGAATCAAGCTGGTTAATACAGCGATATCAAACGCTTTCTGGATCGCCATACTATATTCCTGTATCCGTCTAATCGTTACCGACTCATTTCAACCGACCACATACCTATCCGTCCGATTTCTTTTCTTTCGATCAGTTTCGCTAAAGGCCGCAATTGTAAATTCGACATTAATATTCGCTTTTGTAGTTGATCGAGTTGATGGTTCATGTGGTCCGTTCACCACACACATAACTTTGGAATTTCCGTGTTCAACGTACGAAGAGCCATCTGCCTCGGGTCGAAGTCCTACTCTACATTGAAACCGACGCAGTTCATTCCACCGACGACCGTCTTTCTCGTCAACTGCAGACCTCGGAAAATGATGTTACCAATTCGAAGACCCTCAGGGCCAATTATTTCTAACCTAGACTGCCTATTGGACATATTTCTCTGCAAGGCGCTTACCATGAAATCGTTTGTGAATTAATTTGTGTAGTCGATTTGAAATGGAAACTTTGCAGAGATGAGGTTTCGCTTTAACCCTTTCCAATAACCAACGCCACAAAGGAACATTGCTACCTTACCACTAGATGATATCTGCGTTTCCTTTTGCCCTTTGAGGCTGCCCGGCGAAAATTGACTTTGAACCTTTCAGGACTGGCATTGCAGTAGTTCAGCATGCTTGGTAGTAAAGTATTCAAACAATCATGGTATTTCTAATCTTCCTTTGTTGGATACAGATTACCGATATTTTCAGAGGCATATTAGTTAAGGGGCTTCATATCTATTAGTCTGCCAATCCATGGTTTTATCCCCACTCGTATTGTTCAATTGATATACGCCCTCTAATTGACATTAATAAAAACATTATTCGGGATTCCTTTCATCCTCCACTAACAGGTGGTATAATTGCCACCTCGTCCCCATGCTTTATTATTGTCTCGGGATCGACATACTCTTCGTTTACAGTAAATAAACATCCCTCCAGTATCTGTCTCCGCTTTAAAGCTGGATGCCGTTGTGCAAGAAACTCTGAAAGATTGGCCATTGTAAGGGTAGTATTCGGCATGGGAATATTTTCGCAAGTCATCTGGGTAGCATCTTTAGCTGCCGCAAAGTAAAGCGCTTTGAAAGTCTTGTATCAGCTTGGACTGATTATCATGATTGTACCTTTTCTTTGCTGGATTCCAAGTTTGATGGATACATAGAATATGAAAGTGGTGGTTAAACTTGTAGTAAACAAAAAGTAATTACGGATCTAATTACTTTTTAATCCTGATGCGACCGATTCATATATCCTAGGGGAGATATCAGTACGACCACAGAAAACAATAAAAGTGTGTAAAAAGTCAGGATTGGATTTCTCCGCTTGCAACGAACAGAATGTCCGCTTCGGGTAATACATGCTAAAAACATCATGGATATCTTTCGCAAAAGTTGAAAAAGTAAGCCTACCTAGTATAAACCAGCAGTTGGTGAATATTAATTGTAGAGGTTGGAGGTGGAAGGGGATTCAATGGTTAATTATGGACGTCAAAAGCAGTCTCATCAAAGTTTAACCACCAAAGCATATTTCCGCATCTCCACTCACAAATATGGAAAACGATAGCGGCAGACTCGTAGAATTATACGTTCCCAGAAAATGGTATATTGTTTTTTTGGTAGATCAAGCTTCCGACTCCACAGCTCGGCGACCAGCCGTCTGATTCAGGCAAAAGATCATGCTTCAGTTCAAATTTCCATCTGCGACGTGGATGACAACGGCCAAGCTATTCCAGGGCAAAATACCACATATAATATTTCAGGATCTGTGAGAATGAAAGGAGAAAGTGATGATTGTATCAATCGATTAGCTACAGAGGATAATATCATCAAGGGGTACCTTCTCCTTTTCGCTGGAACAAGTCTAACCCTTCAGTGTTTGGAGTGCTCAGCGATAAACGCTCTGTAAATACAAAATCATACTTTGCTTGCTGCACCTCTTTCTTCACAATCTTTCCTCTAACAAATCTTCAAACCTTCGCTCCCTCAAAATCAAATTTTGTAATCGCTATCAAAATCTTCTTTCCCACAAACTTTGAAGATGGCTTCCTTTTATCCTGCGTCATCCAATATGTTTGCACGGATGAGAATTGAGCCTAGAACAAGTTTTCTTTTTTTTGGATCTCAACCTTCAACGACGTATCACCTGAAAGTTAATGGTATATCGACAGATACGGGTTGAACATATTTCTTAAAAAGATTTCTATATTTTGAATGGATTATAGCAAGTATACAGCAAGAAACTATGCTAACATTGGGGAATCTGTATTCTTTTGGGATTTTTCGCCAACCTAATTTCAAAAGAAAGTGGTTTCGGCCCAAATTTATGTCAGGGTGTTTCCTCTTACTTATGTCTTGACACAAGGAATTTCCATACCCTGTATCGACTTTGTTAGTAACCCTCTCCATCAACCTTTACGAAAGTATTTTGTTGAAAAATATGGATCCTGTCCGCTATTTACCGATCAAAGGAACAATACAAACTCTTATTCTATAAACCTTTGGTCAAGAGACTTGAGCGATGCAAAATGGGTTTCCGGACTGTATATATGTGGCAAAATACAGGTTATACATCATTCGATAAACAATTTAGCAGTCAAATATATCAAATATCACATACCTGTTATTTACAAGAGTTACTATATCTGACGGAAAAGCACAAGGCAATATCCTTTTAGAGTTGCGCCAAAAACCTGCAATACCGAAAAGTCCTTCATGTGTTCGCCAAGCTTTTTCAAATCTGTTTTCTCCCACGACCCCTCCATGTTTTCTTCAAAACACAACAAATACTCCTTTTATCACACCAATTTCTCAATACATCAGGACTAGCATCAATGCCTTTTCCTTTCAACCAGTCTTGGAAATCTTCAAGAACAACAGGCGTATATCGAAGAATTTTACCCCACCAATCTTCTTCACCGGGAGACACTTGCTCTTTCAAGACATCTTCAATCTTGACTGCTGTTTCAGCGAGGAGAGTTTCTGGATCTTTTGGCGGCTCGAAATTACTAATTTGTGACTGAGAAGACATCGCTAGATCACATTCGGTCAACTTTGAAATCATCCTAGGTCGAGATTTTGTAGGCTTGAATCCATAACTCGAGAACTTGGTCTGTAGTTCAGCGTTTACTCACGAGTAAGTACATCATACCTGAAGTTGGGCAGTGGTGAAGCCGGTGTAATTGGGTACTCCGCTAGGAGGAGGCATAACAGGCGCAGAAATTTGTTTATTTGTCGGTTTACGCTTTGCAGGAGCTTTCTTGGGTGGAGTTTTGGTCTTTGGCTTTGAAATTCTGCCTTTTTTCGACAAACTGGAGGAACTGGTTTTCTTCTGGATTGTAAGAATACCCAAATCTGTGTGTAGAGAATTTGAAGATGTGACTGGGGAGGATGGTAAGGAGATTTTCGGACAACCCCGAGGCGGAGATGATACAACGACTGTTTTAGCTGTCAGGTCTTTTTCGATTGTGACCGGAACTGGGGATCGGGATTTTCGAGTCTGTTTACGAGACTTTGAAATGTTAGGGGAAGCAAGACAGATAATTTCAGATTGATCACCCGAGCTATCAAGGATCTCGATAACTTCTGGTGAGCTTGACCGCAGCCGTTCTCGTGCCATTATGTCTTCATCTATCGGGGGTTTGTGCACCGGCACAAGTAATTTAGGTGATTTAGTTCGGGGGCGACCTGGTGATTTCTTTGAAGGTTGTGGAGATTTGTCCAATTTATCGACAATATGATTCTTGCGGGACCGGCTTACGGGTCTTTTAGGTGGTGTCAATTCAAGATTTCCCTGCTCGAGGGATGAATGAGCTGGTTTCGTAATAGGCAAACTGCCCGACGATGCAGTTACAATTCGCGAGGAAGATAAACCTTGTTGAGAGTCTTCACTGTCCAAAACTTCAATGATGACCGGTTTCGTTAGTTTACCGGAAGAGTTATTGCTGCTATTCTGGTGTTTCTTGGTAGCCAAAAATTCTGCTAGTGATGGCAAATTGTCATCGCTCGAGGATATATCATCTGAAACGAGCACTCTAATGACCTCCTTCCTCCTTGGTGAAGATTGTCGAATTAAAGGAACTTCCTCGGGAATAGATTCGCTCTCGTTTGATTTTCTCCTCTTATAGTCATGCTTTTTGATGGGCTGGCTACAAATGAACAAATCCCCATCCTCTGCGTGACTTCCAACGTCCCATATCGATGTCTTGTTTGACTTGCTCAATCTAGAGGTATTCATCACATTCATGGATGGCTGAGACTGGCAATCTGGGTCGAAAACGAGATTATCTGTTACTATCCTTGCAGCAGCAGAAGTTGGACTAAGCAAAGGAATCGAGGGAGCTTCAGCTTTCTTCTTTCTTGTAGTCCGTTTCTTGGCCGATACTCCTTCAGTCTCTATAGTTATGTACCGAGAAATTGCTTTTGCGGTCAAAGTAGAAGACGTTTTCTTGGGTTTAGGAGGTGCGGCTTTGACCGGGTTGTCAATCAGCTTTAGTCAGTTAAACCTAACACGCTATGACACACCTTGATGGGTTTTCGTTTTAATTCAAAAAAAGGTGTATCGACAGATGCTTTCCGAATGTCGACATATTCCCATCTATCTCGGAGGGTATTATCGAGAGAGGGAGTCTCGTTTTCGGAATCAAGGGTTGTTGTTTCCTGCTTCATTGTTTTGTCACAGAATCTCCTTTTAGCAACTACAAAAAGCGCCGTATAAAGGGACTCGAGGCGAAAATATGGTGAAGGAGGACCGAGGTGGGAAATGCAGAAAAGCAGCTGGTGGTGAATAGGCATTCGCTTATTAAAAACAAACAGCACGCGATATGCTTACTGTATCACCAAGACATTTACAGTATACACATCCACATTCACATAGTAAAATCGCAAAGAACAAGTGATCTCTTTTTCATACCGCTCTAGACATCGAAATATATTTTTATCAACACATACTGAATATGTGTCTTCACATCTGTATAGATCATTTTAGAGAGTACCGCAGTTCTCAATCGTGATGGCGCCATTGGTCTTTCCATTCTGGTTCCCTCGTCCTTCAATGTTCTTCACGACATCCATACCTTGAGATCATCAGTAAAAGACAAGTTTTTGCAAAAACCATTGACTACTTCGCCGAAAACAACGTGTTTCCCGTCCAACCAGGAGGTGACGGCAGTGGTAATGAAAAACTGGGCTATGTGGGTCAATACAGACATAGGAAAATGTAGTTACATCCGTTGGTGTTTGGTCCAGCATTAGCCATGGAAAGCAAGCCTGACCTGAGGATGTAAGTAATATTCCAATAAATTGCATGGATTATGATGGGCTCATGTAAAAGAATGACAACATACAGACCCAATGGTCTTTCAGGCTCATTAAATCATTTCATGCATCATTGCCCAGAGGAAGAAAGTTGACATACGTGGTGTGCTTTTTGATAAAGTTTTCGTCTTGGAATTTTGCGCCATAGATGGATTTTCCACCAGTTCCATTGCCATTTTCATAGTCCCCTTGCTTATTAGTATCGAAAGTGATACCATATGAAGAATACCGCCTTGCAACATGAATCCCGGGATCACTCTGTGGAAGAGTGAACCCTTATAGTGAAGACTCTTTTCTCCGGTACACTGCATGATGAGCACCAGATGAACGCCATCGCAGAGACTTACCAAGGCACGAAAGTTTGCCTGAAGTGTCAATACAGCTAAAAGAAAATGGGGACAAATACAGCAGTCCGAGGAGTGACATCGTCGTAAAGTTTCCTGTAGGCCACGTCAGCACTGCAAAATTTTCACAAGACTGGCAAACATCTCGATTCGACCCAAAGGGCTCCCATTTACGCTCACATCGAAGAAGCTCAATGGGTCAGTTTTATGGAATATATTGAAGGAGTGGGCTACCAATTGGCCATTTTTGAAGTAGTGGTATATGTTCGTGAGAGCAAGTTAAGGGCAGGGCGAATCATTCTTTAGCGGTTTTTCGGCAGGACTGCGAAATTATTGAGGGACTTCACCAACCTGCCACAATTGCAACTACTCAAAATATGCAAGCATTCCTTTAAACATGTCTCTAAAATACAGTGATGAAGAAGTTCCTTTGCTGGATAGTATAATTATGTTGGAGTTGTGAAATTCGCGTTGTAATGAGATATATATACATGAAATCGTAGCTGTAACGTTAATATATATACGGGGTAAAGTCTTCTCCGTAATTTCCGTCAGCTACAACAAGAATCTCAGCTAGTCTTGTATTTTAACAAGGTTAGGGTTAGGGTTAGGGACCCTAAACCCTAAGATCATATGCTCGGACATATGATCTGTGCCAGAATTGACTCGCGGCTTGTGCTCTTGACCTTTTTTCGATGTTCACGGGGCTCAAAGTCTTCTATATGACAATAGTTCATAGCATGAACTTGCTGATAAATGTTCAAACTGTAATATATTGATAAAAATATATCTTTTTTTCTGCCCTTCTATTGATGACGCAGGCACTTCTTTTTATTCTAGATATAATTACACTTTATACCCATTAGACAAAATTTGACTTTTCGCAGATTTATTTTTCAAACTCTAGCCCATTGACCAATCTTCCGAGTTCCTGCATCATTAGTAAAACTCTTGTTTACTCATACCTTTATCATTTTCATAATATCGGACACAACACCAGCAAGTTCTTGTTTATACAATTGATCCACTACATCATCTCCAAATTCATCCGCTGAATGCTTCATCATCTCCAGATGTCTCCCAAGATTCGCAAGGCGGTCGACAACCTTTTCACCGTTCACCGATTTAAAACTTTGCGACAAGGAGTTGTCTCCATTGGTTATAACACATGCTTTCTCCACGACACCAGACACGAGATGCGCCGTACCACTCATGTATGTCAACAGTTCTCGAATAACAGTATCTCCACGAATCTGCAATACCAGCTTTTTGGTGATATCGACAATGGAAAAAGTCTGTAATACCAGAAATGTTCTCAGTTCGCGACTTGCTTTCGGACGAAGATTAATAGATGCAAGCCTGGAATCAATTGTATTCTGAGACCGGGTGCATCTAAGCGATACCGTTCGGTCTAATGCAACATGAGCTTGATTCTTAGGTTTTGTACTATGTGTTCTCCGGGAATCAAGACTTCTGCTTCTCAATAAAGCGTTATTCGAAAGCGAGTTGATTGACCGAACTGATACTGGAGGTTTAATTGGAAGTTCAAATGGACAGCCCTTTGGCGATGATCCAATTTCTTCCTCTTCATCAGAAGATATATCCTGGTTTGGCGTCAAGGTAGTAGTAGCACGAATCAGAACAATCTTTATGATTTCAATGACAGTAGCCGTTAAATGGCTTGCTGCAGCATCCAATAACGAGACTGGAGAAAGGCCACTTGCTGTCACATAATTCTTTGCAGCTGTCGTGAGATTATTCGCGGTTGCACTCATACGACTTCTCAACTTTGCAAGTCGATCAGAGTTGTCAGTGAGGATTGCAGCATCGAGATTCTTATTGAGAGCATGAACTGCAGAAACGACTCCTTTGATAGAGTCAAGGACTTCTGAAGGATGCAGACCTCGAGCAGTTACAAGAATCTCATCGATGGCCATTTGAAACAATGTGACATTGATATCGTCAATTTGGCCTGTGGGAGAAAGAAATGGGGAATCTTCTGTCTTAAGGTTTTGCATCATCGATTGTGTAAAAAAGGACGAATTCGCTAGACCATAAGTAGGTAACAACTATCAACAAACCTCGAAAATGACGAAGCTGAGTTTTAACTTTGGAATACTAAGGAGTAAGGGAGGCACAATATTGTGAATGTATACTCTGCATTTCCAGGATGCTATCTGGTCTCGAAGTTCTTGATTGTTCTTTTGTAAATGCTCCTTTTCTTGCAATGAACAATCCTCGCCTTCTGATGACTTTTGAACTCGTTCAAGAAGACCAACAATTTGCTGGCAAACTCTCTCAGTTGAGAGTTGTTGTGAAGCAAGTTCTTGTTCGAGCCTCAAGTTTTGCTCTCGTGTCTTTTGCAATTCAACCTCGGTTTCCTGTTTCTCTGCTTTCAATCGAACAGCTTCGAGCTCCATTAAGCGGCTTTGCTAGATATTAAAATCTTTGGCCAAGTATACTACGCACGGCACGAGATTCAAGTAATTCATCCTTCATTTTGGAGAATTGAGAGTCTATGTCTGGATCTCGCTGTGTCCCCTAAAGAGCTAAGTTTCACAACGATAAAGACACCCACACACCATCAATCGTTGAATTAACCCCTCGTTTTCAAAGATTTTCTTATTGGCATCACTCAGTTGTTCTTTCAAACCCTTTATTCGAAATCGTAGATCACCGTACTGCCTTTCCTCCTCGATGTTGGGAAGTAAAGTCTTTACACTGTCACTATCCGAACTTCCTTTTCGAAAAGCGGTTCGAAAAGAGAAAATAGAGCGTGAAGTAGATGATCTCGCATCATCAGATTTCGAGAACGAGGGAACAAGGAGTAACGGAACAGATATCCACGACGAAGATTGTCCCATTTTTCTGGGGATCTCATGAACAACTGCCCCGGACATGATATGATATAAAAATCAAATGAATGGTATCCAGTGCGGAGTGTGAACATGGAAAATACAAGAGTAACGATGCTATTGGTTCCTTTATGCTTTCGTGGACCAATGCACAAAAAAGCACGTCTATTTCTAAGCTGTTGAACAGATTGAATAACGAGACGTGTTTGGGAATGGTGAGTTGGCATGTCTTTTTCGAATTCTGTTTCGAAGTACTTGGCGGTCGCTTTGATCCGACCATTGGTAATACAAATTTGAACCAGGCATGCGACCAGTTGTAATCTGTCATTTAGAGCAAGTCCACGTTTGTTGACTATGATTATTCCAGTAAACGTTGAAGCTTAGTGTTCTGAGTGACTCTTGAACACGAATACAGTAAACACATACTAAAAACAAAGCTGAATACCGTTAGATCTTATTTTCTCGGAAACGTGATTTTGCAGTCGGATTGATGTGCAACCAAATCACTCAATGTGACAACTGGTTTTCCAAATGTCCAGTAAAGGATGGAGAAGAGTACATTAAAAGAAATGAAGCATATGAAAATTCAAAACTATTTTTTTGCGAATAATTGGAAATAAGTCACGTACGTACCTGCCATCTCAATGTCATATTCGGTCGCGCATGTTTCCGAAACGTGATACATCAACACACCTTTCCTCAGTGATATCCCTTGCCCTCTCGATCCTTGTCAAAAAATGAATCTCGAGTCCTTGATGAACACTGTCAAAAATATAGACGTAGGAATTTTTGGACGCGTTCCGGAGAATTAACGTCTGTAGATTTACCAAGTCAAAGATGTCGCTCGGAAAGTCCAGAATGGTAATAATTTGATTGTTCAAAGGGTAAAGTTGACATTTGCAGTGGTTATGAATTACACCGAGATGGAGGCAAAAGTTGGGTTATGCAAAGGATTTTGTTGATTTTTTGGTAGGTCAGGGAAGCAACGAATGGAGATCCTTGGGGAGCCTCATCGACGTTAATGAATGTATATCCCCCGGCATTACATGTTCATTTTAATCGATTATCAGGAGATCTCTGCTGGAACATACAACTAGTACGCGTCCAACTGGGTCGCTTTTCTTACTTGCAGCACTTATTTCAATGAAATTATGCCAATGATATACAAGGTAACTCTAAAACTAATGAGAAGTAGTACTAACTCAACCAGAGGTTTACGGATAAATCTGCCGAAGAATGGCGACAGATATACAAGGCTCTCGTTCTTTTAGAGTTTCTAGTCAAGCATGGTTCCGAGAGAGTAGTGGACGACGCTCGATCTCACATCTCCATGATCAAAATGCTCAAAAATTTCCACTACGTGGATGAGAAAGCCAAAGATCAGGGGATCAATGGTTCTTTTGTGATTGTTGGGAGCTGATCGTCAGTACGTAACCGTGCCAAAGAACTTTCCGAACTATTGTCCGATGTCGACTCGATCAGACAAGAACGTCGAAAAGCAAAAGCCACAAAGAACAAGTATACTGGAGTCGGTAACGACCGATTGGGCGGAATAGAAGGTTCTGCTGGGTTTGGGGACAGCAGCAGTCGATATGGAGGATTTAGCAGCGATCGATATTTTGGAGGGGGATATAGTATCTAATCAGATATCATTGACATGAATAACGGATCTAGGCGAAGGAGCAGCGGGAACAAGTTCTTCGACGTACAAAGACGACGGAAGGCGAAATACTAAACAGTTTGAGGAATATGATGAGTATGACGACGGTGGTGTTAAAAGTGTTGCTACCAGATCGCCAACGACGACTCGAAGAACAAGTAAACCAACAAGACCGGAAGTTGATCTTTTCTCATTCGAAGACGAAGGTCCAGCTAAAACTACAACGAGCGGTGATTTTCAAGGTCAAAAAGCTACGAATCGTGATGACGATGATGAATTTGACGAGTTCCAGTCCGCTCCACTGCCAGCAAGTCAAGTTCAGTTTCCACCAAGTCAAATTCAGTCATTTACGGTTCCTGCGTCACTAGGCTCTTTGAATGTTGCGTCATTCAGAGCCTCCCAACTTATACAGCCGTCTAGCACCGTTTATACCAGTCCTGCATTATCATTCCCGGCACAAAAGACTTCAACTTTTACTCAGCCGCCAGCATTTGCTCAGTCTGGGTTCACCGCACCGAGGCAGCAGCCGCAACGAACACCTTTAACGAAATCAACACCTCTGCAATCTAAGCCAAACGATGCATTCGGAGACTTGTGGAGCACAGCGGCAGGCAAAAAGAAAGAATGCGCTCCTACTGTCAGCATGGCTACAATGGCCAAAAACCAGGCGAGCGAGGGTATCTGGGAAATGGCGAGCACTTGTTCCAGCACCGCAAATAACGCTTCCTCTTCTGCCCTTCCGGCGGAGAAACCATCAGGCGCAACCGGCGACCTTTTATTCTAACTAGTTGTGAAATAAAGTATTATTATTTCGAGTCCGTGATCTCTCTCTCTCTCTCTCTCTCGCCTATACAGAATCCGAGTTGCCTGATATAAATATACAAAAGAAAATAATTAAGACAAAAACTCTCCCGTAGTCTTTAGGATGAGCATTAAAATGAAGAAAGGTACAAGCCGCTGAAACCCAGAAAAAAAACATGAAGATTAACGAGAGCGAGACTTATTTCGATGCAGTAGCAATGGAAGGAGACTTTGGTGCTGCAGTCCTCGTTTCCTTGTCTCCAGGACGCTGGTCGTCGTCCTCAAGATCTTCCCATTCGCTTTCTGCATCGCCGGATAGTTTGACGTATTCCTCAGGCACCAGGCCCGTGAGTCCTGCCGGATGATTAGCGTATACGCTGGCGGCAAAAGGTGAACATGCCGGTCTTAATATCTTCCGCGACAAGCCATCCCTGGCCGTGCTTATGGCTGATCCACATAGTCTGACCTGCTTTGAGCGCAAATTCTGTTTCGTGCTCTGGCTCGAAATCGAAAAGTGCGATCGCTTTTCTCCGGTATGGGTATTCGTCTTCGCTTAGATCGTCGTCTTCTTCTAGAACTGTGTCGTTGGTGTTTGAAGGGTTCGGATCAGAGCGATGTGAAGAGGAGTGAGGGAGATGCAGGGGATGCGATGGGGGATAAGCATAGTCACGGAATATGGGTGTGGTCATTGGAGAGAAACTTCTTGGAGGTCAAGTGTTCCGTGCGTCATTTCCGCCTACGACGGTTAACGACACGATGGTTACCTACATCGCGACAGTCTGCGCGAGCAATCAGAATCGGAGCATGGAGGCGCATAGTGTATTGAAGTAATCTGTCTGTTGCAGACCATATGTTGATAGAAATAGGCAGGCGGGATATGAGGTACGATCATTTGGTACGGGATCTATGGTTCGTTTACCCGGTCCGACGATTGACCGGCCAAACAACTATCCGTTTGGCACGCCATACAACCAAATGTATGAAGATCTGCAAGCCCAGGACGAGCGGTTGTATGTTATCTGTGGGTGGCTTACGCTGACGGCAGATATACTGCAAACGGGCTTTTAAGTATGCTGGACCGCAACCGCAAGATTAAGACGGCGCCTGAACGGTGGCACAATATGAATGAAAGCTTTGACATTGTGATAACATGCGAAGAGCGGTGCTTTGACGCAGTGTGCGATGACCTGGTGAACCGGAGCGGAGAGAAGAACCGGTTGGTGCATGTAATCAATGTGGATATCAAGGATAATCACGAGGAGGCGGTGGTGGGAGGACAGGCGATCCTGGAACTGGTGCAGCAGATGGAAGCGAGTGTGGATGTGGATGGGGAGGTTGAGGATATTCTTGCTGAATGGCAGAAGGAGCATCCACTGCTACCAGCCTTGCATATGACTCATTTCTTTTAGAAAGTACAGAAGAGATGACAGCGAGCAGCAGCGATTGGCGGAGTGTACGAGTGAGTATACGTGGTGAAGTAGATACGAGAGAATAAAGAGATGGTGAAGTAGAAATGGTGAGTATATCACAGGTGTAAGTAAATACGAGTGACTACACGGGTGGGAAAGTAGATATAAATTAGTAAAAAGCTATGGAGCAGATTCGAATAAGTATGATGGATACTCAGAGATATGAGGTGATTAAACAGCTAGAGCAGATACGAATGAGTATGAAAGTATGGAGAGATGTGATTGACCAAACAGCTAGAGTGGATTCGAATGAATATGATGGGTATGGAGTAAATACGACACCAGGGGTGCGTTTGTCGACCATATTTTCGCCCAAATCTCATAATAGTTTTTGACAAATTCGAAATAACAGGAGTGTTGTACACCATAAACAGTAACTTTTTCTGATGATTTTCCTGATGCCAACCAATGAATGCCCTTCAATGACAAAGAAGAGATTACTGAAATGCTGAGTCATAAATCTTCAGCAAATTGCCAGAATTATTGGGACCTACTCCACCATATAGCTACCCAAGCTCATTGTTCAAGATATCATGGACCTTCTCCAAGCTTACCTTTTCAATCCTACTTCGGGAATTTTCCAGCCCTTGCCTCATCAAGTAAGGCCTTCAACATAGTTTCTTCCTGAGTTAGGTCCCATTTTGCTCATGTCATTGTGGTGAGCTGAATGGTGGCAAAAGCAGTGGTTTCGGAAATTTACAAATTTTGGTGGTACTGCGAACCCCTGTAAGCTGAAATATTGCTAGAAAAATATCCCAAATTTGTGATATTGCAAAAAATCATGATATTTCCCGTTCCGGAATTTCATGATATGGAGACTACAAAACGGAGCCTAAATAGCTATGAGTAGATACAAACGAAGAGATAGAATGGTTTGACAGCAGAGTAAATATAACAGGGGTGAATAGACAAGGAATATATCAAATATACCTATAGACCATTGAGAGTGGTATAAACGATGAAGTATTAGTAGGACGAGGAACAGCCTCAGGAGAAAGGTCGAAATAAAGAAAACCTAACCTCCAAAGTGGCTTCTCAAGTTCGCCTATTCTGATTTTGACCTCCTCGATCTCTACCTCCGCCATGAATGGGAGTGCAGGTTCGCAACACGACAGTATTGCCACTACCAGCAGCGCCATATTACAGCCTGCGTCTCCTGCTGCTGCTGTTTTCGCCGGTCTAGCGGATTCGTATGAAGAAAACTCGGCCGTAGGTCTGCTACCTCGAAACGACGGGGCCGTAGTACCGGTGCACCATGCGACGCTGCTGCGGTTTCTACAGGAACAACCGGGAAACATTACTCTTACCGGTATAACTCTTGTCGATATTTATTGGGCGATGATAATATTTTGGTAGACGAAGGTCGAAGCAACAAAGCCCGCGATAAACTCACTCGTCTTTCCCGTGCACAGTTCTCGGAACTCTCCACTGATGTCTACGATGAACTGTTGCGTCGTGGTGTTCCTGCCACTTCTGCCAGTATGCCCGCTCTGATATTCTGTGTTTGTTCTCTGATCCTGCCCAAGACTCGGCTTTCCTCCTCCCCCGAGACCACTACCACCCAAAACGCAACCAGGCCCGCCAGAAACTCGCATCTCTGCCTACTTTGCGCTTCAAGGATCTCGTTGCAGATGTATTCTTCGAGCTGCAGCGCAGGTTCCCGCAAGTCACTCAGGTTCATTTTTCCTCCTCCACAAATTCTCACACCCCCTCAGGCACAGCGACCCCTAGAACCCGAAAAGCGCTCTTTCCAGTCAAATACAATTATACCAAACAAATCTACCATGGTTGAGGACGACGGCGGTGATGATCCCTCGCGGCCGCAGACTGGCCGTTCACACATCAGTGCTGCCTCGTCCAACCACCACAGCCGCCGGTCCAACCAGACGACCAGTCCACCGCCAAGGATGAGCAGCAGGAGCGACCTCTCTTCTATCCGGGAAAGCCCCAGCTACAGGGGAGCCAGTATGTGTACTTGGCCTCGCATATTTCTTTTTGACAAGCAGTGAGCGGAGATTCTACCTCATACGGCGAAGCGCCTCGGGACAGCGACCAAACAATTAAATTGCGAAACAGAATTCGAGCTCTTGAAGACCAACTGGGGACCACAAGTGCAAAACTGGGTTCGTTGCAGGAAGAGAACCAGAAATTAAAGGTATCCGCCTTGTTTTAATATCCACAAGTTTATTTTCCTAGGAAGCCCGACTGAACCCCGGGACCGACCCCTGTTTGCCAGAAATCGAACAAGAACTCGACCAAGCTCGATCTGTATGTCACAAATAAAGAATATATCTAATCACAAGCACATCCGCTCTCTTCAATTAGAGCTACAGAATTCCAAATCTGCAATCTCGCCCGATGCCATATTACGAGAAGAGAACAAAAGATTGCATGAAGAACTCGAAGAGCAACAACGGATCACTGAAGACGTCCGGCAGGAAACAACTGATCTTCTTGACGAAGTTCGGAAACTTGCCGAATTGGAAGGTGGTTCATGGGAGGAAAAAGAACGTCTAGAGCGCGCTAACGAAGAACTCAAAGTCGAACTAACTGAATGGAAAGCACGGGCATGTTCATTCATGGGACAAATGGGCTCATGTCTAGTACACCAAAGTCAAAACCCAACTGCGGAATCTTCGCGCAACGAGCCTTTTTCTTACACAATCTTTAAGTCAGACGCTTGTCCATGAAAACGCCCCATTCATTTCTGAGACTGGGAAAATAGACGATATAAACATGACCAAATTCCAAATGGCGATAGACGAAATCTTACTATCGGCACGTAGTCCGAATCCGTCTGGGGTTTTAGACTGTATGAAAGGAATCGTCCTATCGATACGGGGGTTGACCAAGAATCTCGAGGAAATGTCGCCCGACGATTCCTCTAATTCTGAACGGATCCAAAAGTTAAGAACGAGAATGAGTGCTACAGCAAACAACTTGATGACTGCTGCCAAGAACCATGCTACAGCGAATGGATTGTCGCCAGTTTCGTTGTTGGATGCCGCTGCGAGCCATTTAACATCGACTGTAATTGAACTAGTCAAAATTGTCGGGGTCAGGCCAACTGATCTCAAAACACCGCCAGATTCTAATGAGGCGGAAGAAACTGGATCTTTAACTAATGGAACTAGTCCCTTTAGTGCCAAGACCTCTCCAACCTCACGACCCCAAAGTAGTAATACTCCACTTCGAGGACCAGGTAATGCAAATAATCGGACGAGTAACCCTCCGCGGAGCCGGAACGGAGCAGAATCAGATGTCGTGATGTCGCCTGTATCACCCATCTCTCGAACTAACACGCGAATCAAAGCTTCTTTGTCTGAGCTCTTGGACTTGAAAGCGTTTCTAGAAGTACAAACGTCATGTATCGTCGAGTCGATTCAAAAGCTGCTCTCCCAAATCCGGAGCGAAACAGATACCAATCACCTACTGCGCCATATTGGCGAGATAGTCCATATCGTAACGGCAGTAGTCGCTCAAAGTCAAAAGACAATGCTCGCAGTCCCAACCTTTAAAAATTCTGCCAACCCCGTTGTACAGAAACTCTCTGGTTGCGCTGAAAGACTGGCGGGCATGAAATCCCATGTGGATCAAAACGGGCATCAAGTCGCTGACAAGGCCTATAAGCAGAAATTAGCGGGTGTAGCATTTGACACGGCCAAGCAGACCAAGGAACTTGTCAGGCTGGTCGAATCGCTCGACTCGTCCGAAATCTGATTTTGCATGTGGGAGGTGGGGATATTTGGGAACTAGGGACGCAGAAAAAACGGAATTATGTTTTAATGTATGCTATGCTGTTTGGTATGGTTATGGGGCGTATATAGTGCGTTTAACGGATCAATACTTAATGCGATAGGATGGGTGGAGCAGAGCAGTGACGTAGCGAACACAAACAAGAAAAAAGAGCGTGGCGCGCGCCACTGATCTCATCGTATCACGTGACGAACGTGACAACCCGTTCTATATCGG
Organism: Neolecta irregularis DAH-3; assembly: GCA_001929475.1. Classification (NCBI taxonomy): domain Eukaryota; kingdom Fungi; phylum Ascomycota; class Neolectomycetes; order Neolectales; family Neolectaceae; genus Neolecta; species Neolecta irregularis. Next base: position 20,850 of record LXFE01001513.1, on the reverse strand, counting down.
AGGACTGCAACCTGTGCTCCACCATGGCTGCGGAAGAACAAGAGCATCTGCGTCTTGCAGAATCCCGCATTGCACTCCAGGATGCCGAACAGGGTGCAGTTGCCCACCAGGTTTGCCTTTTCCCGCCTGTGTTTTTAATTGCGACTGACTATTAGTTCCATCCAGATGCTTCACCAGCGGATAAAGCGGCCGCTGCAAGAAGGGTGCGTCGTCTGAACAAGACAATTGCATTCAGCAGCTACTAATTGGGCTAGAACATGCCTGCTTCCATTTGCACAAATAAAAGTATAGTAGCTGCTTTTTATATTCAGGGCTGATCCTGCTGTAGCATCAACCCATGGGGCTGCGCTGATTACGGATATGGTACAGCGTGCAACCTGCCATTTGTCAACTGACTCGCAAGAGCAAACCCGCCCAGGATGTGGTTCCAAATCTGCCCCCTGTAGACCCAAACGCCGCTATCGATGCCGCAAAGAGCCCAAAATCACCAACTCTAGATTCTTCTGTGTCCTCGAAAGACACTACTCTGGCTGGCTGGGAGGCAGTCGGCGAATCAAGGGATTTCCTCCAATCTTTTCTAGACGACAGTTGGTTTGGACAGGCCTGGCAACATGCCGGTGTCGTCTTCTTCGTTGGCTTTTGCAGCTGGATCATTGGACGCTTGAACGGCGGAATTGCTTGGATATTGATTATTCTGGCTACAGCTGGTACGACCCCTTGTTCCCCCTGGTCAACTTTCAGCCACGTATTACCAAACTTCTATCAAGGCCCTCAGAAGAAACGTCCGCGACGACATCAGTAGAGAGCTCATAAAACAAAAACTTGAAACTGACAACGAGTCGGCAGAATGGATGAACACTTTTCTCATTAAATTCTGGGCCATCTATGAACCAGTCCTTTCTGCAACCATTATAGCATCCGTAGATCAAGTCCTGGCTACATCCACTCCAGCATTTCTTGATTCCTTGCGTCTCAGCACTTTTACCCTCGGCACAAAACCCCCGCGAATCGAACACGTCAAAACATATCCAAAATCGGACGACGAAATAGTCCTCATGGACTGGCGATTCAGTTTCACCCCAAATGATTTGTCAGATCTAACAGGAAAACAGCTCAAGAATAAAGTAAATCCAAAAGTCGTACTCTCAGTTCGCGTGGGTAAAGGTCTCATCTCTGGAGGAATGCCGGTCCTCGTCGAAGATATGGCCTTTTCAGGTCTCATGCGTATTAAATTGCGGTTAATGTACGCATTTCCACATATCCAACTCGTAGATCTTTCATTCCTCGAACGACCCTCCTTTGAATACGTTCTCAAACCCCTTGGAGGTGACAAATTTGGTTTCGATATCGGAAATGTTCCTGGTCTGAGTTCGTTCATTCAAGAACAAGTCCATGCAAATCTAGGACCAATGATGTACGCTCCAAACGTCTTCACTGTCAACGTTGAGCAAATGCTTTCTGGAGCCCCAATCGACTCTGCTATCGGTGTTTTGCAGATTACCTTGTATGGTGCTCGAGGACTCGCCGGTAATCCCGATCCCTATGTCAAGTTCTCGATCAATACTCATGGTGAACTTGATCGCACTAAAGTTGTCAAAAATACAAGTTGTCCTCGGTGGAACGAGACGAAATATCTGTTGATTACAGGTCTTAACGAGAGCTTGACATTAGAAGTATTCGACTTTAACGAGTTTCGAAAAGATAAACACCTGGGCACCGCTAGTTTTGAATTAAAGTCCCTCGAAGCGGTATCCCCCTCGTCTTTGATTATTGTCTGACCTAATACAGGACGCTGAGCAAGAAAATGTCGTTGCACCAATCATGTACAACGCAACGGCCAAAGGCCAAGTGACTTTTGATCTAAGTTACTATCCGACCCTGACGGCAACAACAATACAAGATGGAACAAGCGAATCTATCCCTGAAACAGTTACTGGAATCGTTCGGTTTACAGTTCACCAAGCTAAAGATCTTGATCCCAAGCTATCGTTTGTAGGTCACTTGGATCCATTTGCCGTATTTCTACTAAATGGACAAGAAATTCACACTTCAAAAGTATGCCCTTCTATCGGAAATATTAAACACATAGAAAATGAAACGGACCAATAATCCAATCTGGGAAGAATCCTTTGAATTTCTCGTGGTTAATAGACCGAGTTGTAAATTAGGCGTGATGCTAAAAGACGACCGTGGCCTTCAAAAAGATCCTCAAATCGGTTCTTACCAAATCAAACTGGACACCCTCATGCAAGCCAACCAAAACGGACGAGATTGGTTCGCTTTGGCTAATTGTAATTCTGGTAAAATTAAGTTATCAGCGCAATGGAAACCTATTGCCATGACGGGTGGAATTCATGGGACAGGAGGTTATAGTATGCCGATTGGAGTTATGAGATTTCATTTCAAAGCTGCAAAAGACGTTCGAAATGTTGAGGCTAAAACTGGTGGAAAGTCAGATCCGTACGTTCGAATCATGGTATTGAATGATGTTAGAGCGAAGTATTCCTTCCAAAAGATCATCACTAAACGTTAGAACTGTCGTCATCCAAAGTGAATTAAACCCACATTGGGATGAAATTTTGTACGTTCCCCTGCATTCTGAGAAGGAAATATATACACTCGAAGTAATGGACTGGCAAAATCTAACTCACGACCGGTCACTTGGCTTCACAGAAGTTTCCGCATCGGATCTTATTAAACAAGACGAAAATAATGGTGAATATCTCGAGAATTCTGCTCGTGTCGAACGAACCGAACCGTTGATATCTCGAAGCAATCACAATAGCGCAAAAGGCCATCTTATTTACAATGCTAGCTTTTACCCTTGCTTAAATGTCGCCGATCCAATGGGAACTGGAAATGACACATCAATGGAAACAGAGACTGATCTTGATCTTGCGACTGATTACGATGTTTCTGATGGAGAAGCTTCACTTCATCGCAAAATGAGTAAAGTCCCCGAACCGAGCAAAACACCCGACAAAGTCACCGAGTCAGCACATGGCTCATCAGAACATCTAGAGTCGTTACAAGAGAGTGCATCATCTAACAACTCCTCGAAAAAGAGAAAAGTTTCACCGCCAAAAGTTCATCTGACCCCTGAAGAACTATTGAATCACAACTCGGGAATCCTCATCTGGAATATAATTGAAGCTGAGGTCGTCAAAAAAGACAGTTATTTGCAAATATACCTTGACGATCTTCCGAATCCATCATATACAAGTTCTAAAACACGAAGTAAACATGCGAAATTCGATGAAGTAGGAGACGGATTTGTTCGAGAATTAGATTTAAGTCTGATTCGAATGAGATTAATGGATAAAGATACTAATTCTGACGACGACGTTATTGCTAAAATTCAAGGATCCACTCATACAATTCTAAAACAGGCATTGGTACCTTTTTTTTTTTGGTAATTAATAATGACAACGGTGTAGAATAATCCTACAGATATTACACTTCGCGGAAATGATGGATCGTCGTTGTGTAAAGTGAAAATCAGTCTAAAATATATCCCAGTGAAAATTCATATTGATGCCCGAGAAAGTGTCAATAACATGGGAAATCTCCGCCTCGATGTTCTTTCAGGAACTAATTTACCTGCTGCCGATCGTTCCGGATTTTCAGATCCATACTGTGTATTTGAATTGAACGACGAGAAAGTACACAAGACAAAGGTTTACTCCAGTTCTAGCCAACAGTAATATTAACAGCTAGATTATTAAAAAGACTCTTAATCCAACCTGGACAGATGAGACGTTTACTGTTGCTGTTCCGAATCGGTCGACTGCTCAGTTCTGGGTCAAAGTATATGATTGGGATCGAGGTAACAAAGATGACTTTCTCGGCGCGTCTCCCATCGATCTCTCTCAACTTGAGCCAATGAGTGCTTCAACTCAAAAACTCATACTTGATGGAAAATCTGGAGATATCAAAGTGAGATTGTTATTCCAACCCGAATATGTGACGAGACAGCGCCGAGGAAGTTCTGGTTTTGCATCGACTTTTGCACACACCGGTGTCCGTGCTCTGTCGACTGTTGCTGGTGCACCTGTCCGGCTTGTCGGTGGAGTTGAGCGCGGAGTCGGACACGGCCTAGGTCAGTTGTTAGGACGAAAAGGATCAAAACTCCGAGAGGTCGCTCCGGAAGATCAAGATGTCGCCGTCGATGTAGTTGCTTCGGGCGGTGGTATCATGGGCGGCACTAATGGGACTTTTGCAATTACCGAAGATAAAAAGACCATCCCTCTCGATAATGCTGTGCCAGACCAGACTGCAATTGGACCCGGCGATGCTCGTATGGAATTTACCCGTATCTGTCTCTATACGCATTATCTCTGATATGATTAGCTTCCAAGACGCCTAGTCTTGACCACAGACGAACCCCGAGTTCCATCACTTCCAGAGCATCGTTACATAACGGATCCATGGGTGATATGGGAATCGCACAGATCACGATTCTCGAAGGATCTGGTTTTCCCGACGAGAAAATTCAAGTCCGCATTCGAAATTCCAAAAAGGAATTATATAAAACCAAGTCGGTTAAATCGTCTAACCCGCAATGGTATCAGACTTCTTCATCTTTTTTTTTGACTTCTTTTTCAGGAATGAAGATTTCCATTTTACGGCGTTCGGATCGGATACCTTGATTGTCTCCGTTTATCAACACCATAGTCTCAAGTCTGACGAGGAAGTTGGGAGTACATCTTTCGCACTCGAACAACACGCCGCAGGAGACGTAACTTTAACTATCGGGGATGCAAAGCTACGCTTGCGACTAAATTTCAAACCGACCGATGCTTCCAGTATGAAATCTGCCAGTCGATCGAGCCGGTTACGTGCCCTTTCCCCATTTAACAATAACAAATAACATCATAACAACAGAAATGATCGGAGACAGACCAGCCTTCTTGATGTTGAAGTATACTATTTTTCTCTTTGCAAGAAGCATGATTTTGATTTCTAAATTCTCTAGATATCAGTTCTGAAGCATTCTAGGATTTGTCATTAGTACTAAAAGTTAATGGATTCATCGTTTTTTAAGCTTCCATGGATATATTGTAGCGTTGTTCGTGCCAAAATAAGAGAGACACGGTTCTTGGATTTCCTTACGAAAATTGGTGATTCAGAGTATTTTTCTCAGCCACAGCATCAATACATCAAGGATGCAAATACCCGGTAAGGATGCCGTAAAGATATGGTCCTATAACTTCTCCTTTCAGTGATCTGCTTCCATCCTAGCCCATCTGATAGCTATTGTCTTTCTGCATCCAGTGATATAGATAACATTGGAATCATTGGTTGTGCTATGTGTGTGCCGCACGGGCCATTAACCAATACCACAAATTGGCAGGACAGAGCTAGTACGATCGATAAGATAGCGATAGCAAGTATAGTAAACTTAAATTTACCAATCAACAATATTACATCCTCCAAGAGACCAGCAGTCATTAGTTTCCACACCCCAATCATCCTTGCAATTAGTAGAATGTTCAACAAGCTCAAGGGAGGTGCAGGAATGCAATACACCTCTGAATTTGGAAGATTTTGAAGACCAAAATAGGAGCCAACTCTGGGCATACAAGCTCTCTTTTGCTATTACTCTCTATAAGGGTATATCGGAGGAATTACCTGGACATACCCATACCAATATGACAAGTGGCGGAGAAATAAATAAGGGACATTAGATAGAAATGTAAATACAGACTACCTAACCCTACCCTAAACCCATATCTTGGTCTAAGCTTACACAGCTTCAAGCTTAGATTAAGGAAATATAACCTGATCTTATTGTACTCGAACTTCAACACTTACACTTTCCAAGGAGGGCAGGCGATAATGGGCAGGGGAGTGAGAGGAAGTGAGTAGGGGAGTAAGAGGAAGCAAGCAGAGCCTTTTCCATCTGATGTTTCTTCAAAGGTCCCCTTTTGACTTTCTTGTATTGAATTTGCTGGCAGACCATTAGTTTTGCCTTTAAACTTTGATCCCGATAGTGTTTGTTTCGTTTGAATACGTTGGTTGGTTGTTCAACTGTGAATTAATTGCCATTTGCTCAAAGTTACACTTGCAAGATTTGTCACGGATCACGTGACACAGTGTTCAGGATGATACGACATGAATTTTGTATATGCAGCATATTTCACCAATGAAAGAAATGGCCAGATAGAAATCATTTTATGCTGGAAATTTTGGTTATTTAGTGAATAATGTATTGCACCTATCCTAATTGTCAAAAAGAAAACGTTTTGACCGGCCCGTCCGCCTGCCGGAGATTGATTGACCTGCCCGCCCGCCAGAGGGTCTCCGGCGGGGTCGGGCGGGCGGGTGGACAAACTGTAAAAATATATCAAGCAAATCCAAGTTTGCAAGTAAAATTGCAAGTAAAGCAAGCAAGTCCAAAGGCCTGAAATATGCAAGCAAGTAAGTCCAAAGTCCAGAATTGGACTTGCTTACTTGTTTGCAAGTCTGGGTATGTCCCTTTGTAAGAAGTACGAATACTTAGGCTAGTTATAACACTTGGTCTTATCGTACAACTAAGCGCATACAATAATATTGCGGCATTTGTATTATATCGTTCATTACCTAGCCAAGTTCAGTCAATATCTGCGGGGAAGTTCAGTCACTTAGGCTAGTATAATCAAACCTGGTCTTATTCGAACTCGAGCTTCAACACTTACACTGGGCGTGTCATCTACCTGTCGATCCCGGCTGACTCTTTTCCAGAAATTGACGATCAGCAGATCCTGCAAGATCGCGGTCCTCTAAACTTTGGAAACCAGCATCAAACATCAAGTTGCTTCCCTTAAAATATGGAGTAAAATCCTACTGGTCAATTTGAAAACTACATCTGAAAGTGCTAGGGCTAAGTGGTACGAACATTTATCTGCGGATATGCCTTGTATTTAAAATTTATACGGGATAAATTTCTAATACTTGCTCGTGTTAACAACACAAGATAGGAAAATGGGACAATGTGATTTGAAAGATACGTTAGCAGATCCACTGCTCCTAACAAATAGTCCATTGTTTCTTTAACCATCGCCCGAATTTCAAGGCAGCAGGGAATATTGGCGATATCCGAGGCCATTCGCGTTTATTTTTGAAGTATTGCCAATCTAGATACCTGTTAGCCCTCCACTGAATCCGACAAGTTATACGTGCTTGGATTTAGAACAACCCGCAATTCTACTCCACAACTATTACAACTTTGCCAGCCCGTTTTCCAGATCAAGTCCATCGGGCTTTCGCTAGATGACAGCATCTTAAAACTTGAATCGAACCATATCACTTCTTTGACTTGCTGTATTCCCATCCGTCGTAAAAGAGACATATTAAGATACTTTTGTAAGGAGAATAGGGACGTATCTTCTGGTCGGAGTTGTACTTCTGCGTGGTGAAGCGCTGATCCCCTTGCAATCGCTTCGAAGGCTGACAACGGGACGTCCGGTATTAATCGAAAGTAACCATCATAGTAATGCCATTGCACGACAGGCGGCCAAGTATAGACTTCTATAGGAAGACCTGAATGTTCGTTGATGGCATAACCTTGTTCCAGAAGGGAATTTGTGAGCTTGTAGCATGGGGGTTCCTCTGGACGAGACCCTGAGATTTGATTATTATCAGAGGTGAGATCCATAGTATTCTGGGTATTAAGGGGAGAAAAAGCGAGAAAATATACTGAAACGCATCTTTGACCAATGATGAGGTGTCCAAGACCAGTTTGGATTCTTCTCATTATGCAACTGTTCCTTAGATCAGCATTTGTAAAATGCTTTCGAGTCATACTTCCGGATTGTCCTACAGTCTATGTCAATCAAATATGTCGGAAGAGAATATCATTCCATCAAGAACTTCACTTCCACACTTTTCTTTAGAGTCTTGATGATTAAGGGGGCGGAAAGTCCCGCGTTCCGAGAAGCGAGACGAAACAAAGATTGGAACGGATAAAACATTAAAGGAAGTCAGAGAAAGATTTCCGCAAACTTTGTGAGATTATATTGGTTTTATGGGAGGCGATTCCGGCAAATACTATTGAAGACTAAATATTGACCCTGGAGGCCAGGAGGTTTCGACAAATGAGGAGTGAAGTTTCGTGCCCCAATTTATGAAATACTCTCCAAGTGCAGTGGTGACTATGCGTAGTATCTGGAATACTGATAGCCAATGCTTTGAACGATGAGTCACGGAGGAAATGGAAGGTGTGTGATCATGTGGTTAAAGGTCTTTTTTTGATTGTCAATAATGATTTGTCTGGCAACATATAAAGACAAGGGACGAAACAAGACATTTCAAGAGAACAAGAACGTGAATGGGCTACGCAAGCAAGAAATGCAACGGCTCCATGCGATATCCGAGAAGGATCATTGCAATTATATCTTCGGCTGAACTCAATCCGGGAGGAGAACAACGTATTCGTGTTTGCAAATCCGCGAATCTACCCGGACTCAACATCCGACTGGCGGATCAACGCTATGTAATTCTCAATAATAATTTTTCCCTTTAAGCGTGGGTGAAAAAGGAGTTTGCCTTTCCGGTAATATTTGTGAACCTGCTAAATAAAAGCATGCTTTTCTATGGGGAACTATCAATCGAGCGAAGCTTGGCTAAGTTGTGTAACAAAAATCCACGAATCCTATCACGAACCCATCAAACGAAAACGCTCCCAGTCATTTAATGACATTTTGCTATCTCTTGCTTTCAAGTCCAATTCCCTTTTAAAAATGACTAGTTTTCCTTGCTTTCAAGTTCAATTCTCTTGTAAATATGACTAGTTTTGCCGCGGTTCCTAAGGGTTATCGGCCAGTGAGACCTCTGTCAGTGCGCCATTTGAGTCAGCTGATCTGGTGGGGGATCGCAGGGATGTCTAAAAGCCTGATTCATAGATTAATCGAAATACAGGATTTTTCTCGATTGCGTGGTCAATACTGGAAATCCCAGCCTTTATAGCTTATCTTGCAACATTGATAATTCATGGGGGACGACTGTTGCAACTCGGAATCTGATCTCATTACTCCAATCCGTGTAACGGCAAGCTTCTAGTAAAGAGATCCTCCTAAACTCCTTATCCGTGCCGATAGAAAGATGAGTAATAAGAGACTGGAAACCATTATCAGAGATTTGAGACGGTATTTGGTCGAGGAATGAACTGTTCTTCAAGACTCGCTGAATACAATATCTACGCTGGGCAGTCGGAAAAGATTGTATTGTCAAATCTGCTATGCCATTAGAGACATACAAGAATTCTTGTCAGACCTAGCTCGGCTCCCGCTCGATTGTCCTGTGGAAGAATTAGGCGAAAGCGATGTTTTCTAATACCTTGTTAAAAGATTTCTGGCCGATAAGGATCTCAGGAACGCGTGTCAATTCTGTCGGACGGTTGGCTAGGCTGCTAATTAATGACTCGACATTCGCCCTCCGCTGATTGGAAATGCCTTTAAGCAAGTAAATGTAGTTGCATTCTTGTTTTTATATTCACCCATTGATGAATAATGATACTGTAATATATTCGAGGTCTCTCAATATCTCGCTTCATTTCTTTTTAGTGGACTCGATCTAACAGTGACATGTCTCGAAAATAACTGCACAAGCTTCCATGCTTGGATCAAAAATCATTTGTTCCGTCTTTCACCAAGTCTAAGTTGCGTGAAATGCTAATCGAACTGAGGATTATGAGTTCTAATGGGGCTGATAGAGGTTTGGAAGAATGTTGTGATAATGATGAAGACGCTCAAAAATTAGTAGTAGATTTCAACAATGGTTTTACAGGAAATGAAAAACAGAGTAACACAGAGATTGATTTGAATTCTTTCCAATACACAAGTAGCAATAATAGCAGTCAATGGTGCTCAGGCTTTGCTCTGGGCATTCATCTGACATACAAGGCAGTAAGGGATTAGCCAATCCACATCTTCTTTAGCAATCCCATATATCTACTTATTAACCTCATTGTTGGTCTTATTTATACCACCATGGCATATATCCAGGTGTGACATTCAAATACATGAGTATGCATCAGAAATTGAAACAACCCTTCTATCTTCAATTGCAACTTTATTTTCTGTAGCCTCGTGGAATATATTTGAATTCTTATAGCAACAGACGTGATGGGGGGATGAAATTGAGAAGGTTGGTAGATTTTATATGCATGGGTGTGATGAGGTTGGTGGATTTGGTGGTGAGGCCGGATGTTTCCACTGGTGGGTCACTATAAATGGGACTTAATATCAAATGGTGAGGTTGATGGATTCTGCAGGTAGGTGTGTGTCTGGACTTGCCGCTCGGCAGGCTTTGCTGGAAATATACGATCACGATTCTGGAAATAAAGGCAATTATGTATATTGTTGCTCCGGTTTGGCCTGGCTTGCTAATCAAGCCAGGTCCTACTTATAGAAGAACTGGCGCATGCACTTCCTTATCTCGGTTTGCCTCCCTTCATACCTCTCGGGTGGCAAAGCTTGTGACCATCCTGACTTGGCTCAGTGGTACTGCTTGCCACAGACAGACTGCTTCGGTTAGTATCAACGTCAGTGAATCTTGAACCATTTTTGGGGGAATTATGGTGGCTTACGACTTGGGGTGCCCATGGCGTCTGATCGTGGGGGATGATCAAGTCCCCACAGTAGGACAGTCACAGATTTGATGGTGAGGTTGGACGATTCCACAGGTGGGACAGAACACAATGTACTCATAATAAAACTATATCTTGTCTCCTCAATCGACCATCATCCACGAGATTTTTGTAATGCTTGAATGCCTCAGGACGGTTAGAGGGATAATATTGTGCTAGATTTCGGTTGAATCAAGAGCCTCCATTGACCTAGATCCAAGTATGTATTTGAAAACCTGCTAAATGATGGAAAGATAAGCAAGCATCTACTGACATTAATGGCAGGAGCTGCTCCTAGGTCAGCTATGGTGCAAACTTCGGGGATACGGACACGCAGACAGACTTACCAGTAGTCCGTTTTGTGGTGATATAGGTTACCAACACGGATGAATTCGGAATCTGTTATCCCTTAGTTTGAGTAAGGAGAATAATCGCACTTCTCATCTTACAATATGTATTATATAAAATCAACCTGTATGGGAGGGTACTTATACTACCTGTAATCTTAGAGCATAGGAATATTCTAATGCAATTTCCGTGGTGATCTGTGCGGTATCGCCGACTTGCAGATCCACTGCCAATTTTCTGATACTACATGTACTTCAGCTGTCAGTCCCGATACTTCCACTGCAGTGATATGACTCTACAACTAAAACAAGAAGTGTACGAGATTTCGGGGTTGTACGTAGCCATAAATCAAGCAGACACTAGATAAAAACATGGCAGTAGAAAGATGTGACGTAGTAATTCCATATAGACCACCTTGAGATCGAAGGCTCATTTAGGAGCGAATTTATTGCTAAATTAATGGTTATGAAATTTCGAGACAAGCATCGAAGTGTCAGTTAATTCTTCCAAAAGCTTGGTAATACAAGTCATTCGTCACTTTCACACGAGAAAAGAACAAGGGCTAAAATATATTCTTGTTCTTGTTATCATCCCTTTGTTCCAAGAGTTATACGAATAGATCAAGCTATGAAACTGCTTGATAAGGACAATGGATCTTCAAGATATATTCTCACGACTGCGTTCAAACAACACCGTGGCCATACGCAACTATGAAGCAGGACATGAATGATGCTCAGTCTTATTCAATTAAAACTCCAAAAGTTCTTGACCAAGTCGAAATATCAAAGATTCGAGATAAAAGGGTCTTGAATGGATTACTGCCACGATTCACAAGTAAACCCCTCGTTGAAACAAGAGGGATTGAGAGAGTTTTACCCGAAGACCGAACGGATACTTCATTGGTATGCATTTTCAACGTACATTTCACCCAAATGGTTTAGTGGCACATCGTTGCAGTTTGGTGGAGCGCGAACATTGGTATATCAACAATGTCAGTGGGAATTTTGGGTCCAGGTATCTTGTTCCGCTATTTGTTTGCTGAAGGACCAGCAGTATTCAGACTCAGTCTTCGCCAGACGTATTCGCGGCTAACATTCAAGGTTTTTGGGAATCGACTGCAGTGATAATTATTTTCAATCTATTAAGTCTTGCTCCAGTAGCATTTTTCGCAACGCATGCTCTACAGATACTCCTTGTTTGCTGACAATTTCAGCCTTGGTCCTCAATTTGGGCTCCGTCAAATGGTTATTACACGTTTCAGTTTTGGATGGATCGGTATGGCTGTCATATTCAAAATACTAAGCCACGGAAGGAACGCGAATCGTATGTCTATTGGAACTTCTTGTAATGTAGACTAGTTATTTAAGGCTTTCTGATTATTTAGGTTCGGCTGGGACTCTATTGGACTTATTCTTTCATCACAAATTCTCTTTGCAATGACAAAGGCGATTTCATATCGGCTGAGTATCCTGATTTTCGCCTTTCTTGGACTCATTGTTCCCGTCCTGGGTTATGAAGTTCTTCACAAATTTCAATCATACGCCTATATTCCTTCGCTAATATCGGTCATCATTGTTCTGGTACAGCTTGGGAGAAACGGATCATTCACGGTTTCCGCTCCGATGAATTTGAATAAGACGGAAGCAGTCCTCAATTTTTCTGCAGCAATATTCGGGGGTGGAATTGGATGGTATGTGCTTCCAAACTATAATTCATACGATAAAAAAGGGCATCTACCGGTGCAGATTACAATGTCATGAGACCGGCTGATACCAAACGTACTCAAATATATTTCGTATCTTATGCATCGCTAATGTACATCATTTTGAACTGTAATTTGTCTGAATTCATAGGCTTTCGATGGCTCCTTCGGAAGTTGTAGGGGCAGCTTGTGGAACAACCATTTTCGCAAATTCTCGATATGCAGATGCTTATCAAAGTGATAATATAGGCGGCCTTTTGAGTGAAGTTTTGGAGTCATTAGGGCATACCGGAAAAATGTTATGTTTCGCAATGTTTTTGTTTGCTAGTATATCTTCAACCATTCTGAGTAAATACTCTACCGGATTCGTGATTCAGGTTGGTTTAGAGGAGTGAATGTTGGTTGACATTAAAAGACACTTGGCAATCGAGCTTTAATGGTCCCCCGGTGGGTATGGACTATCGTGGGAAGTGTTATAGCGACTGGGATTGCGCTCGTTGGAGCCAAGCATTTTAGCGAGGCTCTGACAAACATGCTTGGCATCATAGGGTATTGGATGTCGATCTATACCTGCATTGTGCTGGGTATTCTATATCATTATTGTCTAAGCTTAACATGGATAGAAGAACATATTATATTTCGTTCTAGATACGGTTATAAACTCGACGATTGGAATACACCTTCCCGACTACCTGTTGGTATCGCAGCTGGTGCAGCTTCGATTTTCGGAATCACAGGTGCGGTGTTAGGCATGCAGCAGCCCTGGTTCACAGGTGCTATCGCTAAGCTAATCGGATCTACCGGAGGCGATATTGGATTTGGGATCTCTGCTTTGTAAAGATTCAGGGGAAAGAGACTAATTGATTTATTTAGACTGACTGGAGTTGTTTATCCTCCGGCAAGGTATCTCGAGTATCAAAGGATGCGGCGTTGAAGTATATCTTCTCAATTTGGCCCATTTAAACAGATCTTCGGCGAGGTTGAACTAAAGTAATCTTTTCCAGTGTATACTGGAGTCATCATTGAGGTTTCACAGTATGAAAGAGAACAAGCCTATATTGGATTCTCACGGCCCCCAAAGGAAATTAGGACCTCTAATCGGACACATGACAGAGTACCTTTTTCTTTTGTTTTCAGGGGTTTCTTCTCAGTTCTACCAATATGTGTTAAATAATTCTCATACTAGCATGTTTTGAGCATTTCTCCAGTTTCCAGAAATTATGGGGATATGCAAAATGAAATTTAAGGGTTTATTTATTGGGTATCAGATTCCCGTAACCCACACAGCCACCAAGGACAAATAACCACCGCCACCGGCAAGCCAAGGAACGACATCCTCAAAGCGCGATCGATCTCTCCATCCGCAAGAAGAGCTGGGAAGCACAATAAGGAAGTCAGTCGCACCCCTATCAAAGAGGGTGGCAATACCGTTGACACGCGATTGATCTCTCTGCCCGCAAGAAGAGCTCTGAAGCTCAAAGGAAGTCAACCTCATTATTGACAAACAGAGCAGTAATATCCTCACAGCGGGATCGATCGACTGCTCCGCAAGAAGAGCTAATGAACTCAATGAGGAGATGTGCGGAACGGATGGGCGTCCGCAGAGGAATGAGCGAATAGGCAGTAGCGAAGTGTGCCTCAAGGAATTACTATTTAAGTAGGTCCACATCTGGCTAGCAGAGGGACTTTAATCGTGCAAATTTATCATAGATGAGTATACTGCCATATCGGGTTAAATAATCTACTAATAACAGGATAGGCCTTTAAGTATGTTTTTGATTTCACCGTCGCATCCTTTGATACTCGAGATACCTTACCGGAGGATAAACGATCGCAACCAAGCTCAATGAGTTAGTTACTTTTTCTGTACGAATTCCTTACATTGCAGACAACTCAAATCCTATATCTCCTCCTGGAGATCCGATAAGCTTAGCGATAGGACCTGTGAACCACGGCTGCTGCATGCCTAACACCGCACCTATGACTCCAACAATCGAAGAAACCCCAGCTGCTATACCAACAGGTAATCGAGAAGGTGTATTCCAATCGTCGAGTTTGTACCCGTATCTAGAACGAAATATGATATGTTCTTCTATCCATGATAAGCTTAGACAATAACGGCGTAAGACACCCAGCACAATACAGGTATATATGGACATCCAGTAAGACGCGATGCCTAATAGGTTTGTCAAAACCTTGTTGAAACTGTTGGCTCCGATGAGCGCAACCCCGGTCACCATAGCACTTCCCACAATCGTCCATAACCATCGTGGAATCAGTAGGGCCCGATTCCCGAGTGCCTTTTGATATTTAACCAATCTCTAACTATACGAAACCAAACCTGAATTGCGAATCCAGTAGAGTATTTGGAGAGAATGCTTGATGACATTGCGGTAAATAAGAAGAGGACGAAAGTTACTTTCTTTCCAATATCTCCTAAAGGTTGCAAGAGGTCGTCCAAGAGTCCGGCGATGTTGCCCAGCTTATAAGAATCTGCATAATGAGAACTCTTGAATACGACTGTTCCACAAGCTGCTCCGACCGCTTCAGAAGCTGCCACAGAAAGACTTTGAATCAGATGAATTACAGTTGGATACTGTATACATTAGTGAAAAATAGGTTAAAAAGAAAATCGGGGCCTGCTGGGTATCAGCAGGTCTCATAATGTTATAATCTGCAGCCATGGGAGTCCTTTAAACATCAGTGTTCGTGATTTGAATAGAACTTTACCATCCAATGCTGGCACCCATAATCGACGCAGCGAATTTGAGGATCGCTTCTGCCTTATTCAAGTTTTTAGGGACGGAAACTGTGAATGATCCATCTTTCCCAAGCTCTACCAGAACAATTATGATCGATATCAGCGAAGGAATATAAGCATATGATTGAAATTTGTGAATGACATCATAACCACAAAATGCAATACTGAAGGCAAGAATGCCTAGACCTATAGTGCTAAATCGAAAAGGAATAACTTTTGTAATTGCAAAGAGGATTTCTGAAGATAGAATGAGTCCAATGGACCCCCAGCCAATACTTGAGTCAGCTACAAAGAATGAGAGAATATTTACATTGTAAGAAGGTTAAGAATACATATGACTCGTGTTCCTTTCATAACTCAGTAGAACTCGCGATAATACACATACCTATCCATCCAAAGCTAAAACGTGTAAGCACCATTTGACGGAGCCCAAATTGAGGACTAAGGCTAAAGAAGTCAGTATACAAGGTGTATCTATAGAGAATGCGTTGCGAAAAATGCTACTGGAGCAAGACCTAAAAGATTGAAGACGATTATCACTGAAATTGATTCCCAAAAACCTTGAATGTTAACTGCGAAGACATCTGGTGAAAACTGAGTCTAAACAATGCTAAATCTTTAGCCATATAACAACAGAACCAGATACCTGGTCCCAGTATGCCCACAGACATCGTCATAATACCAATGTTTGCACTCCACCAAACTGTAACCATGTGCAACTGAACAATTGGATTGAAAGGAATTTGATGCATACCAGGGAGGTATCCGTTCGGTCTTCGGGAAGAACTCTTTCAATCCCTCTTTGTTCCACAAGTAATTTACTCGTCACAAGCTGTAATTTTCCAGTCAATGTTTTCTCGTCCCAAGTCCCTTTGGCATCCATTGATGGAGATTCGAGGTCAGGTTCACGTCGTTTCATGTACTGGTATACTTGTTTGTACTGCCACACTGGCTTCTTCTTGTATTGATTTTCGAGGGCACCACTTCCTTATCATGCGATTTATAGTTCGGTTCTCTAGAACGACTTTGCTAACTAATGAAAGACAAGAGGAACGACAGAGCTATGTCTCACTCTGATTATTGTAAAAGGGATCCAAGGAATCCCTGTCGCCAGGATCCATGAAGATACTATCACTCGATAACATCAGTTGTTGGGGGAAGAAGGGATCAACTATCTCTCAGGCATTAATTAGAATGGTCTGATCTTATGACGTTATTACTTTGCAATGCTCGCCTTTATTCTCTCATGTTCAGTATCATCTTAATTAATTTCAATATCATGCGATTGGAAATATTTTGTAACTTTATCGTTTGGTGCTGTGACCGAAGTGACTCTTCTGGGGGAGTGTAAAAGGAGGTTCTAAAGCAGCTGGGATATTCGACCCTCATGATTTGTTCAAAGCTGAGTGGGTGTAGACTAGTTATTAACGAAGTCTAGGTAGATTGAATTTTAAATATAATTGTTTTAGCATCGCAATTTCCGGGTCTACCCGCTCCAATAAGGTGGGAGCAACCCTTGCCATTGAGGAAGAATTTCTTGGTAGAACTGGAAGGGCCCACTACGCAAGACTCTCAGATCCCGGCGATTAATAGTTCGAAATGCAGCTAA
>LXFE01001511.1:0-35913 GCA_001929475.1 Neolecta irregularis DAH-3 | reverse complement strand
TATCAAGTAAGCAAGTAAATTAACAAGTAAGCAAGTCTTAATGGCCAAAATGAGCAAGTAAGCAAGCCCAAAGGCCAGACTTGGACTTACTTACTTAATAGCAAGTCTGGCTATTTCCACTGTATATGTCTGTATTCACACTAGTTCGTAAATGCATAGAATGCCTAACCCCCACTCTCGTTGCCTGTATGATTCTCTATCTGAGCCGAATCGGCGACGAGAACGGTATCAACCCTGGAATTTCATGGGAAGAACCCAGATGCTGTTGCAGTATGTCAAGATTACGGATTCCCATTTCTGACTACGGGTACAGAAAACTCAATAAAAAGTCTAACTCCTCTTTCTCATCTATCACAGGGATGATACGACTCCGCCCCCAAAACGCAAGAAGCATGTACAACTAAAATATCTAACTTTTCAAACAAGAGCCCGGTATTGATCGAATGGGAGTCATCCTCGCGCCTGGACTTTGGTTCAATGGGCCCGGAGCAGTAGTTGAAGATGAACTGATTGGCGATGGTGTATTCGCTTGACTACGATTTAATATCATATGGCTTTTGACAAGATGTCCAGCTGCCAGAGCAGAACATAATGATAGTTCACCAGCAAGAACTGCAGCTGCGACTATTCTGGCAAGTTGTTGGGAATTTCGACCAGGGGAAGTGGGATGCGGACCACGAATACCGAGCAAGTCAAGCATTGCACCCTGAGGCTCAAGAACAGTACCACCGCCAATTGTACCGACCTCAATAGACGGCATGGAGACAGTGATGTGGAGATTTCCATTCACGCTAAACGTTAATAACAATAGCGATAGGGGAAATACTTTCTCATGAGGGTGATACAGTTCGAAGATTCAATGTTCTGAGCAGGGTCTAGCAGTCAGTTTAGCGGCAGGGAAGGAACATGCCCTGTCCAGTAGCAAGAAATATAGCTGTGACTATATTTGCGGCATGAGCGTTGAATCCGCCGACACTTCCTGCCATCGCACTTCCAACAAGGTTTTTAGCAATATTCAACTCGACAAGCGAATCCACTGAGCTTTTGAGAATGGTTTTGATAATTTGTCCAGGGATTAACGCTTCCGCGACAACGCTTTTTCCACGTCCCTCAATCCAGTTGATTGCAGCAGGTTTTTTGTCAGTACAGTAGTTGCCTGATATGGAGACAATGGACATATCACTGAACCCAGCCTTGTCTTTCATCACTGAAAGAGCATGTTCGGCGCCTTTCGAGATCATGTTCATGCCCATAGCGTCGCCGGTGGAAGTTGCAAATCGAATATAAAGGTGAATGCCCGCGATTGCAGTCTTCAAATTCTTGAGCCGCGCAAAACGGGATGTCGAATCAAAAGCCTTCTGCATAACCCGCTGGCCCTCATCTGAATCTAGCCAGAACTTTGCAGCAGCGGCTCGAGAAAGTGACGGAAACATAACACACGGTCCTCTTGTCATCTGATCTTGCATGAGAACAGTAATCGCTCCACCACTGGCATTGATGGCTTTGCAACCTCTCATTGTTGATGCAACAAGACACCCTTCCGTCGTTGCCATGGGAATAAGAAACGGCTCACAATCAATCATCATTGGACCGGCAACGCCAACAGGAATCGGCATGTAACCGATAACGTTTTCGCAGCAGGCTCCGATCACACGGGAGTAGTCATAATAGCGATATGGAAGTTCGCTTGTTTCAAGAGTGCGGGTAGTGGAGTTTCGGGCTGAATGTTAAACAAAAACTAGATATAAACATACATAGTACTGCTCTTCGAATACGGACAGCTCGTTCTGGATCTCCTAGTATTTTTTCCAAAGAATACCCTGCAATTATGCCGGTTGCCATCATTCGAACGAGTTCTTCGTCGAGGAGTTCCCGGGACGTTCCGAGCTTGACCATTTTCTCACATTCTGCGTCTGTCCGCTGGCTTTCTGTGACATCTGGACTAACTTCTTCCGGCGCACCAACAACTAGTTTTGACATGGGATGCCTGGGTGTTTCCTGTTCGACTACTGGTTTTTGAATGTGCCACCTAGCTGCATTGAACAACCATGCGTTTAAACCAACGCTGATTCCAAGAGTTAGAACAATCCATTTAGAAATGACTGGATCTCCGACCGACCTCGTCCAACTTTCCAGAAATACATGGAGGAATCCAAGTCGATCACTTCCAAACCGCAGACATGCTGTAGGTAATATGGATAAGACAAATTCACTCAATCCCGACAAGCGTGCAACTGATTCGATAATTTCTTCAAGGTCCAGTGGTTCGCTTGTGAATGAGTGTCTGCGGGTAGGAAGAAGGTTAAAGACATTGACAAACACCCATCCGGCAACCATATAACTCTTGAATCGAGTGACGGTTCCCTCACGAACTCTACCACGAGAAAAGAAAAACATATACTCAACATCTCGTTGAGGATCATCCTGACGTGCGCTTACGATTTTATCGGCTGTTTTGTGAGAAATTCCATCTTCTTCAAGGGCTTTTCGGATGTTGGTATAATATTTGATCCGATTGATCTTGTTATCAGTGTAAATCTAGAGAGATGTGATACTTCAAGTTTAATAGCAAGAACGGCAGTGTAGAAGGTAAACAAGAGGAGACAATCCCACACTAAAATCCAGGCAGCTAAAGCGCAGAAATGACGAAGTCCGGAAACCCCACTAAGTGCACCAAGAACAAGGATCCCTGTTTCTACTGCGTAATCTCGAAGAATGACAAGACCCTTTGATTTTACAGCTTCAATGACGTCGGTTTTGATGTTTCCAGTGTTTCCATTTAGCACCGCCTTCGTTAAGGCAAAGGGCTTATCGAAGCCTACTGTAACGACCAGAAACGGTAGTCCCTCAGTTAGTACGATAGGGTCAATTATAATTCCGGTATGGTGAGTTGTCACAAGAGCAAATAGGAATGCAAATGTACTTGAAATTAAAAT
This sequence comes from Neolecta irregularis DAH-3, assembly GCA_001929475.1. Classification (NCBI taxonomy): domain Eukaryota; kingdom Fungi; phylum Ascomycota; class Neolectomycetes; order Neolectales; family Neolectaceae; genus Neolecta; species Neolecta irregularis. The sequence continues at coordinate 32,977 of LXFE01001511.1, read as the reverse complement.
AGTCGTGCCCAGCCAGAATCGAGAGTTCAGGTTTCGCATGTTGAGAAATAGTGAGACGAAAGTAAGATACATTGAGATATATGCGACAGCCATAATCGCGATGTCTGCCCGTTCGGCGTTCTAAAATCAGACTCGCTATAGAAACAGACATACGTGAATGAGATTTCGGGTTTTTTCGGCCAACTGGCTTATTGAATTCACCATCCAAATCAACGAAACTGGATCTTTGCTGGGATGATTCACTTCAATTCCATTTGTTTGTAGCGCAAGGGTATCAAGCTCTGGTACTTCGAGTAGTATTCCATACTTTCCGGGGGGGATAGGAAGCGATATACAGGAAAAGGAATTGTTCGGGGTGTAGCACTGTGGCTGGAGAGTATCGAGAACCAAAGGGAGGTAAGAGTGACCGGATGGAAGATCGAAAACTGCGAGAGATATATGCGGCAACAGAGACTGCGATGGTTAGCAAACAATTCAAAAATAATATATCGACGGTAGAGAAGATGACCATCCTGATGAAAGACTATCAACTGAGGGTTCTTTAGAGTCTCCTAGCCGGATAGTATTACGATGACGCCAACCAATCGGGTCTTGGGTGCGGGAAGGAAAAGGTGAAAGCCAGGGGGAATATTAATCCCAATTTCCAAAGATCCACGGAAAACCTGAAAACATACCTCAATATCGCCTTTCTCAACGGTTCCACGACGCCAGGTCATGACCAGGTCCTGGTGTTCTGCACTCTGGCCGGCATAGTCCTTTGCAAGATCGAGAAGATGAAAATAGGCGGCACTTGCCAAAAGGGTATAAAATGCAATAATATGAATGGGGGAGGCCGTAGCACCCGATGCCAGTGCTGAAAGAAGGCCTTTCATCTATGATTACCGGCTGGATAAATGGCAATGGAAGCCAAAGTTGGTATTTTATAGACGAACGATGAGTCGGTGATACTTTACGGAATAGGCAGGTGCCCGCTTGAGTATGTGCGACTCGACTTTTTCTGTCCGCTCCTCCGTAATTTCCGCACCTGTCTCGCAGATACTGCAATGAATACCTGTATATCTGTGCTTGTGACAGCAAAGCAAGGGGGAAACAGAATTTCCGAGTGAATGAGCGCTATATAGTATATAAATATTCCAGCCACTACACCACTGTACATTACGATCTATATCCAAGCCCGGGATGCTGGTTATCCCAAATTGATAAACTCAATACACCTCTAAATGAACACAATAAACTCTCCATGAATACTGTGCTGGAACAGGTCTACATCCTGAATTCGAAATTTGAGCCGCCTTCCAAGATGCTTGTCCGCCAGCGGAATTCCCGATACTTCGACTCTGGTTCCCAGTTCCTTCGCCAAACAGGGGACTGGGACATCCGCGGTGTTGCTTATATAAATCATTCCCTCAAACGTGAAATCTTTTAAGCCAGAGAGACGATTTAGTAATTGGCATATCCAATGCTTATTGCCCATTCTCGAAAGATTATTTACAGCGCTTTCGCGCCACGCTAAAGGATTCATTTCTTTTTGAATTTGTTCCGTGGTGAAGGGTAGTATTTGGTTAGAGAGATGAGCGTCCAACTGATAGTGAACCACCATATCGCCGAATCGACGAAGCGGACTTGTCGCTTTCGTATAACAGTCGATTGCGAGCATTTCGTGACGACCCGACTTGAGACTCAACATTACTGGTTTTAAATATTTCATCAATGGAAGAGCAAATTCAGTTGGTACCAATCCCACTGAGTTTCGTTTGCGAAGAGCATTGTGATATTCAGTCATGAATTCAGGTTCTTGAGACAAACCCTGTGTACGATAAGCGTTTGGTATATTGTACTGATTGCAATATCTTGCCACAATCTGACCTCCAAGGATCATTAATTCCGAAACGAGGATGCCAGCTGGCCGCGAAAGTCCGCATTCATGAGCAACCTTCAGACTAACAACCGGTTCATTCTGTGAGAATTTCGAGATGGTAGAATCATGATGTGTGGGGTATAATGGATTCGGTGATACGCTGACGATGTATGCCGGGTTGTCAAATGAGACAAATCCATCCCTGATTCTTCGCTCAAGGATCCTTTGAGCAAATTTCTGAATGGCTTTGAGCGTCTCGATTTCACCCTTCTCAAGAACAGCGGGCTGAAAGTGGACTTTCGAAGGTTTCTTAGAGCCAACAAACCATTCATACTGCTCTGCAGGTTTCAATCCAGCAAGAAGGTGATCGAGTTGGTCATAAGTAATTTGCTTTACATTCTGCAAAACCCCGTGGGATATTTTGTAATCGATAACCTCGCCGTCATTATTAATCCGAGCGGAGAAAGTTAACACTGGAGAACCCTTTTGAAGGCTGAAGATCCCCGTTGCAATTTCTTCTGGTAACATTGGAACCGTGATTTCCGGCAAATATATCGTCGAAGCCCGATTTCTAGCGTCAAGAGCAACTGGAGAATTTTGGGGCATGTAAGCAGTTGGATTTGCAATATGGATATGTATCCATTCTTTTCCTTCTACATTCTCATATGAAATTGCATCATCCAGTTCTTTCGCATCGGGTGCATCGATTATATATACTCTTCTTCGAATAGTCTCCCGGTGAGTTATTGTATCAAACAATTTTCCAATCTCTCCAGAGAATGGGTAAATATTAACTTTAGGATCTTGAAGGTCATGGTTCTCGTAGTTGGAAAATATTCCAATATCCTTGAGGAATTGGAATGCCATTCCTCGATCAAGGAATTTGGATTGATAGTCATCTATCCTGCGGAGAATTGAAGGAACGTAAGATTGGAAAAGACTCGTCTGAAGTTGTTTACGTTCGAGAATATAAGCTTTGAAATACTCAATTATGAGCTTGTCTTCTTCACACCATTTCTCTGATTTTCGATTCTTTACAACTCGATTCGCCTTCACAATGAACGATGTCACCTCGGAAGTCATTTCTCTAATCCACATTGTAACCTTCTCCATATTGACGACTCGTTTAGAAGGTCTGACATCAAATGTCATGCTCTGTCTCATTTTGGTTGGGTCAGCAACAAATCGTTTCCGATCCCGCATCAGAAGAAGATGTGTAGCATAAATCATTTGTGGAGATGGATCTTTTCCGAATAACGTTTCTGCCATCTCGAGGGTGGTAATTTTCTTTGCAGTTAGTTGATCATGAACAGATTCGACGGCTCCGATCTTTGTAGATGCAAACTCCCATGACTCTGTATCAAACTTGCGCAGTGGATGAACGACGCGAGAGAGATAAGGGTTGGTCAAAGGAACACAATCATCTGTACCAAGTTTCTCTGCTATTTCTGGGGAGACAAACCCAGGTATCCGAAAACTTACTGCCCAATCCGTCTGATAGATTGTCTTTGCCCGAGTTGTCAAATATGCCTTGATGTTCATGTCTGTGACCTTTGTAAAAGGGATTCGAATTGCTAATACTGCCACTCCATTGCTAGCAGTCAATCATCACAGGGCCGTGGGAAATAGATACCCCCTCCTTATTTCAACCAGGTCACCGGGTTTAATCTCTAGGACAGCGGATTCTTCACTTACTTCGCCGACATCAGGAAATGGCACAGAGCACCACTCCTCTGAAATCCCAATAGTCGTTTTTAACGATTGAGCAAGTTTTTCTCGGAAGGCTACCTGCCTGCGAGCCGAATGATTTTCGGTCGATCCTGCCCCAAGAGCAAAGGGCGCGTCTTTAGCGGTGTCACCATTACAAGGTTGAGAAAGAGCAAACGTATTGTCGAGAATAATACCTTGTGCTGATTGTCTCAATGTCCGACCAAACGGGTCTGGCTGGGGTGTTGTTTGATATACTTGCTGACTGTTTTTCGGTTCAAGCGATATGGCTTGCCGCAGAGCATTACGGAAAGAAACACCATCAATGGTCGCCGGTTGCATCGCACTTTTAGTTCTCTGTCGAATTTGACAGCGCAAACATGCGTAGGTAGATTTCGCGGATGGTCGGAACATTTGTTATTGCGCACAAAATCGATCAAAACTTTTCGCGATAACCACAGCCACCAATTCTCGGCGTCGGAGAATCCCGGAATGTGCCTGCACACAAGCAGGACATGTCGGGTTTGTTACATACCAATAAAAATGATGATTTGTGGAATGGATGAATTTTCGTATTTCATTAAAGCGGATCGCTGGAAAAACTGCGTGCTATGTCTATGCCTGATTTGTGGAATGGCGGTATTTTTCCGGAGTGTGCAAAGCTAAAGTTGGATAGGCAAACTCGACAACTTGAGACTGTTCGCACAGAGAACTGCAATCGTTTCTCTCGTCTGAAGGTCTTTGAAGAGAAACGGAAAGTGCATCGCAGCATCCTTGTGCTTCTCCAGACCTGCTTACTTGTTCGCAAGTCTTCTCCACCTGCGGTAACGCGTGATCCCGACTGCTATTTAAATATCTGCGAGATGAATGATCAGCAGGCGCCCTCAGACATATAAGGCCATTATATATAGTAACCCCTAAATATCACAAAATTCATCCTTGAGGTGATGAAGGCGTCGCTTTTTCTGGTATTGCCGGTCGTCTATGCCTCCTGGTTAAACAACTTGAACTACCTATCCCCTTCTAAGCGGCATCCGCAGTTTAGCATCGAGTACCGACATCTGTCCAAGCGAGATCTGGTGAGTTTCAAGGGGAGTGTAGAGTTCAAACACGGCGTAGCTAGTGGAGATCCGTAATATGTTACCTCTTATTGAAGCCTTATCCTTTAGGCTACCCGACGCAGTAATTCTTTGGACAAAAGTGACTCCGGCCACAGAAACAACCGAAACAATTTGTGTGGAATGGAGCATCTTTCCTGAACACAACCCCTCTCGAATAGCAGACAGCGGTCATGTTTTAACTTCATTCGAGGTTGACTATACCGTCAAAGTCTGCTCTCTAGTCATCCCACAACTGAGTGAATAGGTCGAAGCTCGGAACCTTTGTTCCCTCACTACTTACTACTACAAATTCAATGTCTGCAATACGAATCAGACAAGTCCAATTGGCCGGTAATCATGCCGTTTCATTCATTTGTGCTGATTCTTAGAACTAAAACAGTCCCTAGGACTGGTGATCACGTCCCGCAAAACTTGAAATTCGCAGTCTACAGTTGTTCCAACTATCGTGAGCAGATTGTCATCTCTTCTGATAATCAGCCGCTGGATTCTTCAACGCTTTTGGAAATCCCGCTCGAAAAGATTCAGTTGAGTATGTGATACATCTCGGGGATTGTAGGATTCTACAATCACTCTGTCTAACAGTATAGATATATATGAGTACAAGAATGGGGACTGTATCACTCGTTGAGTACTGTTGATTTCTCATCGGTAGTTGGTGATGGAACGAATATCAGTCGAATCCCGGAACCCAATAGAGAATGTGCAACATTATCAGATTACCGAACTCGGTTAGCTCAACATCATACCGATCCCGACCTTCAGTTATCCCATCAACAGTTTCCATGGTTCATAATATGGGATGATCATGATGTATATTCAGCTCCAATGGCATTCTAACGTTTTCAGATCGCCGACAATTCCTGGAGAGCGGGAAGCGGTATGTTGATGTCCTGTCCAACGACTAATTCTTCCAGCTAACCATCCAGAGAACGCTACCGCATATGCAAAGTACGGAGTAAGCTATGCATCAAGAAAAGCCAATGCAGTCCGCGCATTCTACGAATATCTTCCCGTCCGTCAAGTGTCTTTAACTGACACACTGCGCATTTGGAGAACACTCCAGATAGGAGATCTCGTTGATATTTTCTTTCTTGATACCCGACATTACGCCCGAGAGATCACTGATACTTATGACAACACCGAATTTATTGCGGCAATTGCGGACGACCAAAGCCGTACTCTCATGGGCCAACGGCAAGAAGAATGGTTTTATGATGGTTTAATGATGAGTAATGCTACTTGGAAAGTCGTCGCTCAACAGATTGTTTTCGCGGAAATCAATATTACCGAGGTAGGATATCAGAACTATACTTTCGACTTTGATGGATGGGTATATACTTGTCTTGGCAATGGCTCCATATTAACCTTGCTAGAGTGGGTATCGATCGAACCGAGATAGGGTTTTAAAAACTTTATATGATGGTACAATAAAAGCGGAACCAAAGCTGACACCAGCTAAAATCAACAATACAATAATCTTATCTGGAGATTCGCACGCAAATTGGGTCTCAGAACTCACTTGGTCAAATAACAGCGACTATGATTCATCGACAGGAGAGGGTGCTATTGGTGTTGAATTTGCAGGAACAGGTATACTTCCAAACACTTTATCCACATCTCATTCGTCTCAGCCGTTTCATCTCCCCCGATCGTCCCTGGTGCATCAGATCTTTTACTCAACTTTGCAACTCAAAAGATTATTAATACCAACAGTAACGAACATTTAAAATGGGCAGAACTAGTGCAAAGGGGCTACTGTAAATATTTCTATTTCATGTCCAGCGACTAATACATCAGTTGAACTTGAAATCGGGTATGATTCCTCAGTTGCTACATACTTTGGGTTGAATGTAACCGAACAAACGAGTTCTGAAGTACAAACCGCGCAATTTTCAGTTCTTTCTGGAGAGAATAAGTTGCAGAGACCTTTTGGAGGAGTAAAGGCTGGTTTTTTAAGAACATAAAGATTTGCAGACTGCCCTGAGCAACCGAGTCAAGCTACTTAAGACTTAGACTCGTGGCAACAAGTTATCATTTACTAGAGATATTATTATATGCAACTGTTGTTCGATTGTGAAATTTTACCGGTTATACAAACCTCTGAAAGTATAATCCCTTAAACCGAGCAAGGTGTTGCAGCTGCATATTGGTGAAGTATACTACAATAACACGGAACCATATTTTGTAACACTCTATTCCTCAATGTTTTCAGTGGGTAACTGATGCATCCAGGTCTTCTAGAAATTAATTATTATTCTGTATCCTGTTCGCGAGTACTATCCAATGAGCTTTCGTAGAATCTGCCTGCTGTCCATAAATCTGAATCTCACACATTTTTCTCAAACTATAACAAAAGATATAAGATGGGCACAATATATGTCCTTCACCGGCCTTATTCACGATCTTTACTAATCTTTCGTACCCGTAAAAGGGTTGTATGAGAACGGATGGCCCGATTATCCTATGGGAGTAGGCTTGTTTCAAGTCTAAGCAAGGTGGAATATGAATGGAAAGTCGATTTTTGAAGCTAAGAAAGTAGTCTGGACCCAAGAGAAATGTTTTTGTAATAGAAATTACAGACACTCATTCATCCACCTCTTTAGTCACATACCTGATATCGTAACGTTAGTATGAATCATTAAAGTGAATCATTATAACAAACGTTGTATATGAGTATTCAACTAACTGGCTCAGCATCCCTGACAGCTGGATATTCATCAATGTAACTTGAAGCACTTTCAACACTAGAGTTATCAAATCGTGGTATGATTAGAACCCGAATTCAACGTCCGTAAACATGGTTTCATGATTCATTCGTTTAAACCCAACCCAAGATTCTTGGTTCCCGCCAAAATTCAACAACATGACTGTGTGAAGGTAATCGATGAGAATCTGGATTAAATTCGGATCCCAGTTCTCCTGTCTTTCCAACTCCGTACCCTGAACTATATTGTAGAATGCGAGCACAAGGTCTTCCGCTTTATCAAGATCAGGGAGCATCGAAGGAGCAGCGTTGTCATCTAAGTCATCGTATTCAAAAGTTTTCTTCAAAACATCGACTACTTCAAACTTATCTCTGACAAAATTTTGAGATTGCGAAAGGTAAAGGGAAAGAATCGGCGGGCGATCCAAAGGTCGTGAAATTTCCCGGATAGCAAAACGGCCCGATTTAAGTAGCTGAACCTTACGCTCTGACTGCATCCATGACATATATATCGGGTCTTCAGATGGAAACATTGCCTCCCAAGGATCTTGATTAATTTCCCAAAGGCCAATCCGATTCGAGTAGGGATTGTTTAGGAGGACTGCAAGGAAGACGATTATGAGATTAAGATTCTCTGAGCGGATAACCTCACTATGCCTGAATTCTTGAAATTCTTGCCAGAGTTTTCGAAGATTTAGGTGGGCATCTACCATGACAGGTTGAACCTTTTCCGTGTTTTGGATTACAGGTATCCATTTGTTCGTTCTATATATCTTTGCAACATCCTTCTCCACAATGACATCCAGAAAACGTACTGCAGAGTTCCCTAAACAATATCTTACAGCAGGGACTTTTGCCATCGATACAGGGTTGACCCATCCATATCTTTGAGCTAGTTCGCGAATATGTTTTCGGTAGTGATTGTCGTTTTTGTTAGGACTTATGTATTTGGTAAAGACTTTCAGTTTTGCAGGAAAATTCAGCCGCGATGCCCTTCGCCTATCAATTGTGAGTCGATGAATTTCTATGGTTCATTTACCAATAAAGATAAATTTCATCCCTTGGGTCTTTTCCGACCAACGTCTGTGAGGCCTTCTTGGATTTGATTTTGGATACTACCACTTCCAAGTCTTCTGACAGCGCATATAAAATACATATAGTTCTGAGAGATGAACCTTTGAGTAAACCGAATCCTTCGCAAGAGAATGAGACAGTGTCGCACGCCGAAGCACAATTTTCTGCGGATACAGAATCTCCAAAGTCCGCATGTTGTTGAACTAAACCCAGAACTAGTCCCCGACTGTAAACGACGTCAAGAGGTTCTACGTTCTCAGAATCCCTAGTGATAAAATCGTTGTATCTGAGCTCATACAGCTCCAGGAGCGACGCAGCCAGGGGGAAGAACAGAAATTGTACAAGCATATTTACGATGAAAGATAGAATGAAGTAAATATACTTCAATATGAGACATTGTGGAACTGCGTCCGGGTAGGGGCTGCAGAACACTGAAGAAAGACTACGAAGAATCAATCGATAATTCAGACTGTGATATATTGATCGGATCACAGGTATAATTTTCTGATAGCAGAGATATCTATACTGATTGTCTGAATTACTTTTGCTACGTCCCTGAATTCCCTATGCGAACCTTAAAAATCCAACTTCCTCCATAAAGATAATTCTCCTCTTATTATTACGCCGATATTACATAACTGGTAAGTATGTGTAGTTAAATATTATGATCAATCCCTCCAAAGCTTATTGAATCTGAAATAAATGCAATAGCTACTTTCAAATTCATTCCGATATTCATGTAGCAGGAGTACGAAAGACTCTCGCGTCTATTTCACTCTCATTTTGGACGGAGTGATACTGACGGTCCCCTCCTCCCTCAAGCTTCTCTCTTGTCGTTGCCATCACTTTGCTTGATCATTCTCTTTTCTCAATTCACCCATATGCAGTCCTTCATAATTAAAAATGCAAGATGTTTGTTCTGTGGATGGTCTATATAGAGCTACTACTACCTATATTGTGAAACTCATAAAGGTGGATCCTCAGTGTGGGGACTTAGAGCGTCCCCAATCCCCATACTAACGCGAATCGCCATATCAACGCGACTCACCAAGCCGCCACAGTTACCACCCGAGCTTTGGGGGTAACTGCAGGAGCGATCAGAGGAAGTCGCCAGCGTCATCTCCTTGGCCATCCGGGCAGTCATCAGACTAGCTGCCAAGGACGTCATTGTGAGGCAAGAGACAAATGACGGTATTGTGCAGATGAGCGGATTTGTATTTAAGTAGCGCCTACCCTGGCTAGCAGGGCAGGCTTCAACGTGATACTCAATATACTCAGTTACTTCTTATCTAAGTAACTAAGTCAGAGTAACCAACCCGAGTCTCACCCAGCACCAAATCCAAGTAGCGTGCTGACACTCAGGCCCTTAGTGGGTCACCCAAACCTCCATGCGATACTCGCTTCGGGCTTTCCTGTTTATTTCTTATCCATATATTCAACTCCAGCTCAGATGAAGGTCTTTCCATCTGAGACGGATGTTTAACGTTTGCCGAAGGAATGTTTCAGCAAAAGAAGAAAACAGCCAAAGAAAAAGAACACAGCCAAAGAAAAGAAAATGCAGCAAAATGGGGAATTAACCATTTTGATCCTTGTGTAGTAAGGCTGTAGGGTTCTTTTTCTCTTTCATTGTGCTACTAGAATTCTGTGAAAAGCATTATTTCGAAATAGTAATTTTAGATAAGAAACTGGCCGTCGTCATCAGATGGCGATTGGCGTGAGATGATTCAATCTCTAGATTAAAGGAGAAGAATGTTCATATACTGTACGTAACAAACCCTTGCTGACGATTTGTGAAAGATATAATTCTCTCTGATATGCCAGATGGCTGAAATAATGTTACTTTTCGAACTATTTTACTTACGGACGAGCCACGGTAGTGTGATTGCTAAACTCGCACCATTCAGTCAAAGCGATCCATGCATTTGCGCACAGACTTTCCAGTGACGAAGTCTTTTTTTTCTTGATTTCCCCCTGTGGCACTCAAAGCAGTATTCCCTTTGTTCATTCGTTCCCTTTGATGTTTCCTTTTTGCTCACCTGATATCTGAAACATAGCTTTTCGTTCTGCAACGGCAATATAAAGGACATGATTTCCGTGCCCTCTGTTTCACTTTCGTCAATGTCTGATACTTATTCCCTTCGCTTATCAGCCATGTACGATCGCAGGGATTGCCCTGAGGCGATTCGCGAACGGAAAATGGAAGAGGGATATTATCATCCGCGCGCTCTGAGAAGCTTGTCGCTTGGAAGTAAAGCTGATCAACCCCCTGTACCGAAATTGCAAATTGACGGGAGGATTCTTAAAAAGCTCGGGTTTGTTTGCTGCGATTTACTAGGTCTCTGATGTTGTTAGTTAATAATGACTACTATTTGGCTTTGTACAATACGGCTTTGGAATACGTCTCAGGTCTTGGGGATCAGGGGGGTTCGTTCTGCTTGGAGAATGAAAGAATGGGTTATACTGTCGTCCTCAAACTAAACATTGGTCACCTTCTCGAGTAAAGAGTCATGAAGTCTATGAATCCCGAAAGGAAATGTAGAACCGCTCATTTCCGGGTTGAATAAGAAATGGATAAGTTGACATTTCTCTGATTGTCATGTTCGAATTCCAAGAGACTTTCCTGATGTGTATTTGTAATCTGTTAATTATCACATAGGATGCATGTCCTGTGAATATATCGTGTGTCAAACATCCATTAATCCCTGTACAAACTGCTTCGTAAATCCATTGAGAAACTATTCTTTTTTACTAAAAGTTTCAGGTTCTTGAAATCATTACATTTTTCTCACACTAGACATCGAATTGAGTCTCTTAAATTACGGATACAATCATTGCCAGGCATCATATTTGTAAGCATATGTGCTAACAATCTTACACATGTCAAAGAACTATAGGAGCTCAGCGCTTAAAAGTCTAACCCAACTCCCAAACGGAAGCACAGAGTGCCGAATGCCGATTTTATTCCAACACAATCTTTTTCTGATAAAGTTATGGAATGGTATTATAATATTCTGCCTCTCTTTCTAAGCAATAGCGCCACATTTAATGCGACTTTTCGCCATTTGTCTCTTTGTCTCTTTCACTTCAGGTAAGTCCTTAATAAGGCAGAGCTGGGTTAACAAGAAGCGATCCACATCCTGGCACCAGGGACCAATACTTCTCTAATTAAAGGCGAGAGCCAGACCGTGTCCTGGTCGTCAGTCGAGACTGATCCAACCATCTTCAGCCTTTACCTCGTGAACTTTGTCTACTGGCCGCCCACTTTATATCAACTGAGGCGCGATATTCCTACTTCTGATGGGAGAGCACATTTCCTTATTCCTTGCGACGTTCAACCGGAATATGGCTGGCAACTGAACGCAATAAACGGAACCAACACATATGTCATATATGCACAATCTGGCAAGTTTTGGGTTACTGGAAACTGTAAAAATGCGGATGTATCCTCAAAAATGGACTCCTGCATTACCGTTACAAACGTCTGCAAAATTACATAGACTGATATATTGGAAAAGTAATTTCGTAGCTTAGCTTAGGGACTTCAAAAGTTGCTTATCTTCCAGGTACGGAAGAAAACTTTCAAGCTTGATAAATATGCGTTTCTTTTTGCTTGATGCATTATTGTAAAGTCCATTTGATGGAATAATATCTTTCATTCCTGAAACTAGTACGCGGCTATCCATCTATATTTTTTAATTAAAGCTGATGGTCGAATACATTTTTCAACCTTAGACAAATCGACTAAAAAGCCAACCTCCAACCCTTGAAATGAATCTGGTTTTTCTATCTTTTTTCGGCGCTGTGTGGTGAAATAACCTGTCCGTTTCTGTCATCGCTAAATCTCGTGGACAGACAATGATCATCGTATTCTCAATATCACAATTATACGAACGATGGCCAAAATTGCTGCTTCCTAGCAAAGTTATGGTTTGGCTTGAATTGGGTGGGTTGATCCAGATTCCTAGTTTCAGACACCTCGAGAGAATGAAGGGTACCTTTGGCGTGATATGTCCAACCTGGCCTCTCCCATTCTACAAATCTTGCGTTTTGTGAGGCCTTTTTGAAATCAGAGAGATAGTTTTCATAAACATCAGGAAGAAGATTGCTTGCTCCCTTTGAATTCAGAAATCCGTTTGCCTAGAAATTAGACAAAAATGAAAAATATATATGCATTGGGTGCTGCAGTGATTACTGTTCCATGATCTTCTCTTGCGTGAAGGAGGGATTGTAGCCACGGGGGTGGATGGAAGTATCCAGAAGTTAGGACCCAATCTCCAGGAACTGTCAGTAGAATTTGGAGAGCGTCTGACTCAGAGGTAATGTTGTGATATGGAAGTTGTAAAAGTGGATATACTGTAATGTTGCCTTCACCGTATGATCCGGGTTGGAAAAATTCCCTGAAAGTAACAGATTTTAGGGGTGGTGATGACAGCTCTGCTGTTCTTGAGAGCTGATATGAAATTTGTTTGACGGCCGCATGCAGTTTCCGGTGATAACTTGTCAGGTCCTTGTCGTGAAATACCCAATATCGATCTTGCCTATTCGTGAAGTAATCATTTGAAAGATTTGCTCTATGGTAAGCGGCGTATAAGCAAAATGAGATACCCAGAGCAGATCACTGTATCGTCGAAACCGTATATTTTCATGTGCTGACTACCAACCCCCTCCCTCCATCTCCTGGCTAGTATTTTCTTCAGAAAGGTTGTGAACGCAGGCGTTTGATACATTGAAACTTCAACATTAGGGTAATCCAACAGCGGAGCGAGGAGGGTCGCTGTGCATTCCGAGGGAAATTCGCGGGTCCCCCTTAACGCATCTGTGAGGATAGAGACCTTGAGTTTTGGATTACGTTGGAGAGCGAGAGAAATTATGGAAATCTGTCATTAGGAAGTCGAGAAAAGGATTTACCAGATCATATTCCGAAGAGCCGATATATAATGTTTGCAGAAAAACATCGCGTTTAGCCAAGAGAATTTGTTCCTACGAGTTATTCGATTGAGAGAAATGGTACCTTGAGAGTATCATGAAATTCCTTTGGCGATATTAAAATTCGGACATTCTTTTGATGTATACGAAATATTGGCGCCTTTTTCTCTATACAACTGAGCGCATCAGAAAAGTTTGTTGTCGAGGCATTTCGGCATTGCAAGTTTTTAATTGAAAGAGGGAGGATATAGCGCAAAAGCCGCATGCAATAGGCTCAGAATTAGAAATTCAAGCGAGATTTATGCTGGGTGCTTGTTTCGGAACGTATTTGATTAGTCTGTTTCGATCGATGCTGTGATCACGTATTCCAACTCTGATTTACGGGACAAGTTTCCGGCAAGTTACAGATGATTTCTACAGTTGATTAGAAGGGGAACTTTTTATGGGAAATTAACAAGAGAAATCTTGCTGCAAGTATTTGTTATCGCCAGCGACTCGTGATAAATAATTTTCTGTAACACGTGCTTTGAGTCGTTGCATTTCTCAATTAGGGTTAACGTTAGTGCAGAATAGATTAGATATAAATGTAAGTTATTTAGTATCGGAAGGCAAGATATACACAAATATAGGGGCAGGATAAGGGAACATCAGAAGTTTAGGGTTAGGATTAAATGATAATCAAACCTGTAACTCAGGAGATTTTTGAAGGGAGAATCAAGGTCTATGGGGTGGCCAACCTCGTTGGTGAAACTGTTGAAATTGCTATTAATGTATTTGAAAAATATGCTAAAGCAGTAGGTATTTCCACTTCAGCGAAAGCTCATAGAGCGAAGCATTCAGAAAATCTCAATGATCATCAAGAACACATCTACCGGGAGCAAAGTCCTCTATCTAGGTCATTTCATCAGTCATTTACTCTCTAGTGCTCAAGGATTCTTAGATTCCCGGTGATCACTTGATTCTAGGCTGATGAGCAACTTTTTCTATCGGAAATCAAGATACCTCAATGACACTTCCATTCGGGATATCAATCCGACTGCCATCACTCGCAACAATGATTACAGTACCTAAAGATCAATCTTTCGCACATAAACAAGCGCCACCTCGAAATTCGATATCTCGACCGAGATTGACAGCACCGGTAATAGTCAAGTGATCCAATTCTAAAATTTTAGGTATGGCAGGTATCCGCCTTTGAAAATCACTGACTTTTTTGAAATCTACCCCCAATTTAACGATAGGAGCCGGACCAAATCGTTCTTCCGACATGACAAGTTGTCCATGTTTAAGTTTAAACAAATCCGATTTGACTAGTAACAGATCCGAACAAGTCTTCACAGGCAAAAATCGGTTGCGAGGCACATTGACGCCGTGAGCATTCTTAAAGTAGCGGATTGCTGCACCTACGGCAGTTTCGAGCTGAATTATACTTTGATCGTTTTCTCCCTTTTTATCGGATGTGAGAGTTTTAAAGTTGGGAATGATTTCCATTTCTAGTTCATTGTTTTCGACAACTCGTTTCACTGCATGCAGGTTCAGCCAAATGTTGTTTGTGTTGAAATATTTAAATTTCTTGATGCTTTTGAATTCTTCGATGTGTTGACTTGGAACTTGAGCAATTTCTAGAAGACGTACTGTATCATCATAGCAGATTAAGGTCCCTCCTTTAACATCTGCCTTTGTCTTTTGAGTGAGCTCCATTAAATATTCCGACTGTGACGAAGCCATGTGGCTCAGAATTCTGAGGTCGACAACGGCGCCTAGATTATCGATGTTTGAGACGAAGAGTATTTCTTTTCCCTTTGCAATGAGTTGATCCAGGAGACCGCTGTTGGAGAGCGCTTCGAAGACATCGCCATGGCCGGGTGGATACCATTCAGATTTCGCAGAATCGTACTCCCTAGGGACGGGGAGGAGGGAATCTTTTAAAACACGAGGAAATCTTGATTGGTTGAATGTCAGAATTTCGATATTGTGACCCTCGTATTTCTTGATGATTCTGGAAGTATCTTCATCGGTATTGAAGCTGTTCATCAAAACAAACGGGACTGAGACGCCATAGGTTCTGTTAAGATGCTATGACTTTACAATTGCGTTGAAGGTTGTCAAGTACCTCGATTTGCCGAACGCTAAGGTCAAGAAAAGAATTTCCTTCTCGAACTTCAATGACACTTTTTGGGCCCACACAGCCCATTGTGGTACCAAGACCACCGTTCAATTTGAGAACAGCAAGTCTTTTAAGAAATTCCTCTGGTGCACTTCCGGACAGAGTATCATAGTCAATGACCTGCTCCTTTTTTGGAGGATGAATTCTATCCCATTCGCTGCAAGTTAGTTTACAGAACATGATGAATATTTACATTTTGGTTCCCTTTGCCTTATCAATCAGATATCGTCGGAAGAGTGCAAAGAAATTATCCATTTCAATTTCGAAAGCCTAAAAGTTAAACCACAAGCTGAAAATTGGGGGAAAGAAAGAAGAGATAGAATTTGAGCAAGTGGACACCAATTGCAGATCTACAGAGACCCCTGGTTTCATTTTTATTCCCGAGTGGAGATCTACCCCGCGCTAGGAATAGAGTAAAAAGATCTTGGTTCGCAAGACTACCTTGGCGGATCTGCAAAACTTGCGATACAGGTACGAACTACAAAAGTCACTCAGTTGTCCAGTTGTCAATATGACTGGAGATGTATTGCCTGCCATGAGAGTGGCAAGAGAAATTAGATGTCGAATCAGTTCCATGTCAACAGACCACCGATAAAGAGAGCAACATCACTGCAGGCCACTCTATTGCCAAACCAAAGAGACGACAAAATAGTATATGAACGAAATACCTTTCTAGTCTTTGGTTCTTTGATGGATTCTGCAATCTTACTGAGTTCATTGCGCATCTGAGCCGCGGCCACACTTGTGGATTGATTGTCGAATGCCTAATTGTGAGACAGAAACTTTTGCCAGGGCGCACAAAAGCACTCTGTGTTTTATGGTGGACTCGGCCCGGATGGAGTGCCATTTTGATAGGAGTGGTTGTTTGTGAGATGATGATAGTACAGCGGGTATTTAAATACAACCGCCAGAAAACAGGATCTCATAATACCCGTGCGACGTGGCAAGCAAACACTCAGGAGTCAGTTCAAGTTTCGCAATTCGGCTAGAATGGATCCTTGAACCAACTAGCGCCGAGTCAATTTATCCGTTGAAATATAAGTGCCCAGAGGCCACTCGGGGTGCGAAAAGGCACGCAGTTTCCTTTTAGTCTGTAGCACTTGTGATAGATGAAACACAGTTTTTTCCCACTTGGATTGCAGTGAAAAAGACGGCGCAGATGCCGCGGTAGACATAGCCCGGATGTTTCAATCCAGTGAACAATATTCTACGGTTATTTGAAAGCGCTCTTGTTTCTGCTATAGCACGTTGGCGCAGAATTTGCACATTGATCCTTTGATTGACTTCGTTTGTGGAACGAAAATGATATTGTAATCTTTTGAGGATATTTTAAAGGGGTCTCTAGTTTGGCTTTTCCTTTGGTCAAAGTCTAGGTTTCTATAACCGATGCGGCCATTTCTGTTTCTTATAAGTAGACCTGTAGCTGCCTGCTTGTAGGACCGGTGAATAATGCTCTATTCATTCAGCAAAGGAATCCTAACCCTCGTTTTTCTCGGTTTATACAGGCCATCTAAGTCTGCAAAGCTCTACTATTGCACCCTGTGTGTTACAGGTTGACATACGAATACTAGGTGCGATTCTCAAGCTATTCCATATAGAATACTGTAGGTTATATTTTACAAACTTGCCAGTTTTATCCAGGTTCGACGAGATGGATATCTTGAAATCTGAATGCTGAAGTCGTAGCTTGGTGTCTTGAAACAAAAGATTTACCCATAAGCAATATCTATTACCTATACCAAAGGCAAATCACTGCAACAGGTATACTCATTGAATTGCAGACTACGGGAGTGTACGGATATACCCAAAAGGGTTACCTTACCAATACGGCAAGAAGGCGTAGGATAATATTTCGCCCACGAAAGGCCGGGCATTAAAACTAGAGTATAGAGTTATTTCTAACCCTAACTGCAACACGTGGGCTAGAATATAACCTGGTCTTATTTGTAACTTCAGGCATTAAGCTTGTTGTACGAGACACAAATTTTACACAATTTCATCACCAAACCTCCCGTCACCTCACCGCACTATTAACTCGCTGCCATAATTCCCCTCGACCTGTACCCTCAGTCGTTCCGGCATGCCATCGCTTAATACAAACCTTTGCATTTCCCCTCCCTGTCCGCTCTCTCCCACGGCCTAAAAGACATACTCTGCCCCCCTCTTTCCTTTAAGGTCGGACTCTCAAACCTTTCTCGCAATCAACAACAACACTCACCCCTTTTCCCTCCCCTGCAACAACCATCATTCGGAAACCCCTTTCTTCCGGAAAATGGAGTTTCCTAATCCTGGCCCGAGTCTCTTTGGCAGTATGGCACTAAGCACCTAATAGTCATTTCTCTTCTTCACCTCCTTTTTTCTGCACCAAATATTTTCCTTGTATCTTTCTCTTTTCTCAACTACTTTTCTCGCCTCTCTTCTGGGTAGGAGAATACTGGGTCTATAAATATGGGCCTGGAGCTAGTCTTTTCGCATAGTCACAGTATACCCTCTTTAATTCCTTTATAATCTCTACAAGCTCTCTATCCAAATCTCAGCCTTGAGGAAACCAAAACCACACTTCCTCCAATTAATTGAATCTCCAAGTGAGAAGAAAAGTCAAAGTCCCTGAAACCTACCTGAAATTACAGCTTGCATGTTTCAAGCTTACAGAGAGTATTGGTGTATGAGAAATTAAACACATTCTCACCAAGCTATTCCTCTCGAAATTTTAAAGGGAAATGCAGGAGATTCGACGTAAATTCGCAGATTAAAATTCCTTTAATGAGAATCTTTTAAATGTGCAGAGTGTAAGTGTTGAAGCTCGGGTAGGAATAAGACCAGGTTTATACAAGCCAATGACATAAACTTTGCCAGGTGTGAACTCCTATCTACCTGTGATAGTACAAATTAAAATGCCGCGATGTCATTGCAAGCCTTCCTTACGTAATGGTAAGATAAAGATATGCTCAACAGACTCTCTTGGTGGCAAAAGACGAGGGAGTCATAATGCCAATAGATTTTGTGCACAAATATTTTTAGATTCCCGAAAAAGATTTGATGTCATCCTTCCCTCCACATGGTAATTATCTGTAAGGCTAATACATTCGAGTAGAAAGAATGTCAAGCATTTGAAATCAAATGGAACATCGGAAACCTTATGTTTCAAAAGTTTGAGACATAGTCTCTACCTCCTGTCAACACTTCAAATTGAGAGGGTCCTCCTTTTCTGCTGATATACACAAGATATGGATCTGACCGGGCCATTGATCATGCCTCTGTATAATTTCGGTACTCTAGAATACCTTCATAAGCAGATATCAACACACGAGGTATCCAATAATCTCTGCTATTAACTTAACGAAAGGTTATTCTGAGTGCTCGTGTAGACAGCATGATTTTCAGAGTGGACAAGGATCTCCATCTCCGGCTGTCACACCTTATTGAAGATAACGAGAGAGAAAAATTATATTTTTACCAGGGCCAGTTATATGACAGTAGGTATCAACCTATAGCAGTTCCAGACAAATTTCCAAGCCCTCTCTTGGGAGAAATTGAGAGAAATGAAGGCCGAGAGTGGACTCGAGATAGTCGAAACAATCTCAAGGTCTTTCTGAATAATGAAGAAATCACGTTCTTGAGATGCACACAGGGGTTATGGCAATGGAGTTTGGCCGAGAAAATTCCGCAAGGTTGTTTGAAGGTGACGTTCAAAGCAAAAGACGTCAAAAAGAATTTCCTAGAAATGATAACTGAATTGTTTTGAAAATTCATGTACAATGACTTTTGGAGATTGTCGAGGTTTAGCGAAATAGGAGTAGTTTTCTTGAGAGGAATGAAGTACTAGCCACTGTTTCTTTCAAGCCCGAAAATATGTTTCAATCTGATCATCATGCAACGAGAACATCTTGTTCAATATTTTTTCTGAGGAAATAGCTTTATTCTTGCTTCATAATCAATTCAACTGAGCACTAGAAACTCCCCATTCTTGAACCTCGAGATGACATCTTTCTGAAATATAGACGCGTTGGTATTAAACCTTTCACTTGAAGATATAAAAACCAGATTGCACCACACAGCTCGTCGGTGTAGAGTTTTGAGAGATTACAGTATGGCTTAGAAAAAACAAAAGAATTGATTCTTGGCTTGAACAGATAGAGCATATCGACAACCGAAACAAAGAGCAACTACGGTCCTACTCATAGAAAACGAATAGTCACATTAGCCGTCTAGCAAATACCAAAGAAAAGGAAGACAAAAGAAGAAACTCCCATTTGTGGAGAAATTTCCTCTATTAGATTACTTGAATCATTTCCGTGCCACAGGGTTGTAGGGCACTTTACCTGGAGGGATAATCAAACCGAAGACTAATCAAGACAAATATATATTTTATCAATCATACTTAAAATTTCGAATTTGTTCAGTTTAATAACTGGCTATCTCGTCTTAATAACGCCTGCCGAAACCAATCTCATAATCTTTTCACGGATCATCGGATTCTTCATATGTTCCTATAAGATATATCAGCCACATATTCTGAAAGTATCAACTTACGTTCAGCGCAGCGGGATCGTTCCTAGCCTGCTCCAGAATACTCCTCATAACTGGATCCGCTAATATTCTAGAAAGTTCTGGATCCCGTTCAATACGTTCTTGAACGTCCGCCTCAGATCCGCCTTCCGCAGGGCCATACATGGCCATGATAATCTTTTGCTCAAGACTATTCAGTTCACCAGTATGATTTCCTTCTGTATCTGCCTGACGAGCTTCCGCAAGCGCAGCTTGGGCCTTTGCATACTCGCGCATACCAAGAAGGGCAGAAACTTTCCGAATATAAGCTTTGACAAAAGTTGGGTCGATGGATATTGCTGTTTCCGCGTCCTATTGAGGTTAACATTTACGACGAAAAGGCTATACCTTCAGAGCATCAGGCATAGCAGCAAGTTTGATATAGCTTGCTGCTCGGTTTCCATATGCTCTGGCGTCTTGGGGAGCACGTTTGACCATTTCGGTATAGCTTTTGACGGAGCCAACAAAGTCGCCTTTCTTAAACTGCTCATTTCCTTGGATCCGAGCTTTCTCCGCTTCTTCTGGATTAATATATGCTGCAACTTCTGCGTCCTTTTTAAGTCTCTCAGCATCACGAAGTTTGCTTAGGATATCTGGAGTACGGTGTTCAGTCAGTGATTTGTTGAAGTATTTGATAGCCTTATCGAAATCGTTCTGTTTCATGTAGGCGCTTCCAATACGTCCAAGGGCCCTATTATCATTTAGGGTAGTTGCTATGAATGATGATTATACTTGGCCATAGTCCTGAAATCGGTGCGGACTTCTCGACCTTCTTCAATAGCTCTCTCGCAAGTCTCGATACATGTTTGGTATTCTTCTTGTTCGAAATAGACTGCAGCCAGGTTGGTAAGATAAGTCATCTCTTTGTGAATGTCGTAGGCGGCGGTATAATGCTGAATAGCTATATGTCAATTTCATTATAAAAACTTGAGATAAACCTTCGTCGAAATTTCTAGATTTGTATGCCGCATTCCCAAGTGCTTTTTCGGCTTCTGCCTTTTTCTTATTTTCCAACTCATCCTTCGAGTCCTCATCTATATGCTCGGGTTCGCGCTCGGGCTGTTTCTTGGAATCTTCCTTGCTAGAAGTTTCTGTGCTTGGAATTGGAGTAACATCAGGCATTGGGATCTACAAGGTCAGCTGAGGACATTTTAGGCTTGAAACATCAGGAGTTTGAATATCAACACCGAGTAGCATGCCAAGGACACTCATCATTCGAGGATCGCGCATCTCTTGCTGAATGAGCTTTGGATTCTGCTGAACTCGCCGAAGCTTATTCATGAAATCCGAGTCAGCGAGAAGAGGTGCAAGCTTTGGGTTTGCAGCAATTCTTCCAAAGAGATTTGGATCCGCAAACATCTACATATTAGGGGTATCATGATGAGTAACACACCTTCCCAAGACCCATATCTGCATCAATTCCATCTTCTTGAGCCTCCTTTTGAATCGCATCATTGACTGCTTCCAACCCAGCTTTCAACTGTGCATTCGTGGAATCGACTTTCAAGCCTTCTTCGTAACTATCTTTCGCTCCAACTATCATTTAGCAGATCAAGTTGTAGGACTACATACCTAAATCTCCAAGTCCATGCAATGCAGAAGCTTTCCGACTCCAACCTTTACCCCAATCAGGTTTTATCTGGATTGCTTTTTCGGCATCTTCAACAGCTTGCTGCCATTCTTTCTGTGAGGCGTAACAAGCAGAGCGGTTAGAATAAAGTACATGATTCTGGGAGTCGATTTCGATTGCCTTTAGGATTCAGCAGCAGATCTTCGAACAAGGATACTTGAGTGAAAAATTCAATTGCACGAGGAAATTCCTTGGCGGCGAACGCAGCGTTCCCTGGAAATGTTAGTGGGAATAGTTCTAATATAAACTAGCCAAGTACCTTGTTGTTTTAAAGCTTCGGCCATAAGATCAGCGTGAAGATATTCGAAATTTCCGTTTTTGATGGTTAATAATTGCTGGTGGAGAGTTCCTTCAATTTTAGTTGGGCTCGGTTATGAACCCCAATTCGTTTTCCAGAAACTTCCAATCCACACTGGCTAGTAAACCGATTTTATTAGCTGAATCGGAGTTTTGAGGTCTTTAGACCATGCCTCCAAAAAAGAAGACTGGCGATGGTTTTGCGCCAGATGCGGCTTCTTTGTACGAACAATGCCTCGCCAGACATCCGGACACACTAAGCCAAAATGATCTGGAGAGTATGATGTCCGGGAGGACAACAAAGGAGATTGGGGACTTGATTAACACACTGTTGACAAAGGCAACTATTAAATGGTTATGTTTTCTGATCAATAGAGACTACTGGAAGTAATGATGCTCAATGGAGAACTGATGTATAAAGCACAGAGGAAGGATGACGCAAAAAAGTAAGTTCTCATATAGCGTCATGTTAACTTTTAGAATGTCAGGCCTTGAGGGTGATGAACAGATTGTATATGGAATTATTAAAGCCGCCGGCACAGAAGGTTTTTCGCTTCTGGGAACAGCTATTTATTCGTAGGCATCTGGACAAAAATCATCAAAGCAAAATCAAATTTACATCAAACTGTGATGACTCGTTGTTTGAAATCCCTTGAATCTAATCAACTCATAAAAGCGGTGAAATCTGTCAAGACGCCTACGCGAAAGATATACATGCTATTCGATCTTCAACCTTCCATAGAGGTCACCGGCGGTCCATGGTTTACCGACCAAGAACTGGATGTAGAATTTATCGAAAGATTATGCACAGCGATATACCGGTTCGTTGAATCAAGAAGCTTTCCTCCAAAGTCCGTGGGAATCGGAAAGCTTTACCCAGCAGATCATTCTGGATTTCCTAATGTCTCCCAAATAACCAACTGGCTTCGAAATTCGGAATTGACCGAGGTCGACTTGGGCATCAGTGAGGTTGGAAATCTCTTAGATGTTCTTGTCTGCGATGGAAAGATTGAGCAGCAACCTGATGGGACAACCTATCGAGCGATTCGGCAATCTCAGGTAACAAGATTAGATGGTTTCACTGAAGCTCCGTGTGGCAGATGTCCTGCATTCATGTTATGCGAAGAGGGCAGTCCGGTGAATCCAAGTGGATGTCGATATTTTGATGAATGGTTAGAGGAAGTGATGTAATTTGCATGGAATGCTATGCTTAGGTTGTTAGGATTAGGTGTTGGTTTTATTTCAACGATATCATCTTATTATTTGATACGGTCGCCCTTTGTCTGATTCAACCTCTGATTCAACTGCTGGAGGTTGCTCATTAGGATAGATTTCTTGCACACTACAACTCAGTAGTGTATAATTTCTCACGATGCTTTGAAATCGCTGTTCTGACAAATTATCTCAGGTTGAGATAACGCAGAAAAAAGATCGAGGCGCGAATTACTGAGCTGGAGCAATTGAATAAGAGAGCCAATAAGAAAATACTATGACAGATTATGAAAGAATGAAACAAAGGTAGAGAAACGAAAAATGTAATTCTCGAGATCGGAAAGCTGGAAGCATGCATATGAAATTAGCATGAGGATATTCCAATGGCTGCTTGGGACGAGAGCTATTGGGAGATAACTCTTTACATATAACCTCCTTGGAAAACAACGCAGGGCCCTTGGGACATGTCTGCAATGAATACACTATGTCTATAACAATTACAATCCTCCCTACCTCAAACTTAAGCAATTGTGAATGCTAGATGGGAGAAACCTAAATTTGTTCAGTTACATCGGAATCATTCATTGTCCTGTGTTGGGTGGTATGAGCAAATGGTTCCAAGTAGAGTGAACCAGCGAAAATGCAAGTGAAGTAAGTAATCGTAAGGAGGGTGCCAGGTAATAAAACAAATGAGGTCCTACCGGGATTCGAACCCGGGTTACCGGAAAGGTTTCAAACGCTCTACAGGTTTTCAAAATCCGATGTGATGCCACTACACTATAGAACCATATCCCACCATCTCCCAGTTGGGTGCTATAAAATGCAGCATGATGCGGACAGTTCAAACATTTTTCTTCGGCTTCCTGTAAAATCTTGCAAATTTAGGTCGCAAAGACTCGTAGGGTTGGGGTTGGTAGTTATTCAGCTCAGTTGATGTTCAAGCTTGTTATCTGAGAAGGCTCAGGTGCTGAGTAATATATACCATTAATCCTAACATAAAGCTCACAGGATGAAATTGCGCAACAACAGAAGTAAATTTTAAATTTCAGTTGTAAGAATTGAGACTGAGGGCAGATGCTGTAATAATCATCATCTGACATCGCAACGAGGCGCTGAATAGAGTCTCATCGGCCCAACTTTCGCCTTTCAAATACTCTCGCAATTGGGTATACGATACCTGCAAACCTAGGTAGTCAAGTAGTATGATCATCCGTTACATCATACATGGCAGCCAACTCAAATCCAATGTCGCCACCGTTTTTACCAATGTGTTTGGCTATTATACCTGTATACCATGCCTGATTCATACCTAAGATAGCACCAAAAATGCCACAGCACAAAGCAAGCAGTGCGGCAAATCCGATTGGAAGTCTCGATCGGTCGTTCCAATTGTCGAGATGGTAGCCGGAACCACCTTGCCGGAATATAAAATGTTCTTCTAAACAAGTGAGAGAACACCTTGGAACAAAATAGTACCAGTTATAATCACAGTGTAGATTGACAGCCAATATGCAGTCATATTGAGGAGATTTTCCAGAGCAGTCTCGAAACGAGTCGACCCAGGTATCGCTAACGCGATATAAACCAGACCACCAACAATGGTCCAAAGCCACCTTGGGGTCTTTAAGAAAGGTCCCCCAAAGACCTAAAATTCAATATTGGAAAACATTCATAGACACCTGCATAGAAAGAGCGAATGAATAATTATTGGGCACATTATTAGAAATAATGCTGAAGGCTAGTAGTGCGAGGCTTAGCTTTTGGAGGCAGCCGCTGAGTGGTTTCAAGATTTCACCTACTAAACCTCCAATGCTGTTTGTACCATAAGCATCTCTAAAGCGAGGAGTTGATAGAACAGCCATTGCAGATGCTACGCCAATAAACTGGACAAAGAGAAGAGCAGCACTAGGTCGTAAGTGATTGACAACTCAAACTTGGGTTCACAGAATTCCTGCCCATGTAGCAAAAAATACCTTCCAAGGATCTCGGGTTTCGGGTTGCATGACGTTGTAATCTGCAGCAAATGCAGCCCTATGCATCAGGTCTCATATTCGTAGGAAATGAAGCACCATCCTATGCCAAATCCTGTAATTGCACTTCCAAAGCTCAGTACATCACCTGCTTCTGTGATACCTGTTCCCATAGGTTGTGTCTGGAAAGCACCGCTCTTAAACACCTCGACAATTATAAAGAGGAATATGCAAAATATAGGGATTATCGCATATTTCTCGTAGGTGTGAACGCTCTTGTACCCCATTAAAGCAACCACCAAAGACAATATGGCAATAACAACAATTCCTGCCCAGTAAGGGAATTTTCCATCGATTTCTCTAAGGACCTGTGCACCGACAATTGAATTTACTGTGGACCAACCAATACTTCCAGTTAGAGCTTAAAATCACGAGGAATACCAGGAAATACAATTGAGGCAACCGATTAGCCAGGTTCCTCCGATTGAGTCAAGCCTATCAAACTTGAGGCTTACCTACCCACCCAAAACTATAACGAGATATAACCACTTGTCTAAGGCCGAACTTTGGTCCGAGCCTATCCAGTTAAATGACAATTCAAATTGTGAAGTAATACGTAGCAAAAAAGGCTACAGGGAGGGTACAAAAGATGTTGCAACAGAGAACAGTAAATACCGAATCCCAGAAGCCTATTCATAAGAAGATATTGTCCAAACTTCAAAAATACCAAGTTCAAAAACGACTTTGCGATTAACAAGATATGAATGAAGAGTTATCTGACTTACGTGGACCTAAAGTCCCGATAACAAACGTACTAATGGTCAAATTTGCACTCAGCCACATCGAAGCAATATTCAACTATAATGTAAGAACTAACCGCATAAGTTTATGCCATCGACGTATCTGTTCGTTCATTGGGCATAACCCTTTCGATTCCCCGTTGTTCAACGAAAAGTAAGCCTGCCCATTTCCAGAGATGTCTTTTATCCGGTCGTGACTCACCCCGAACTTGCCCCGTCTCTAGCTCTGCTATGATTTGTGAGAAGGCCTTCCTTTCAAGCATAATGGGTGGTTTCCTATTTCAACAAGAAAAGTTGGTTTAGATATGGAAATGGTCATTGGTGGGACAAGGCTCTTTTTCCCATGGAAGACGAGGTTCAATAGCGTGGATAGATAAAAACTTGGCAAGCCAATTTCAAGGTTATGAAATCATTTTTAAAACTGATATTTCTAAAAGAAAGCCTGTGATAAGAAGGAAAATAATAGCACCAGTCTTGAGTAAGGCCTGGCAGAGTGAGAAATATATGATACAGGCGAGTGAAACCGTTATAAGTATGATCAAACAACAAACCAGAACACATCTTAGATGAAGTGCAAGTTCGATGTGGCCTGGTGTGGCTGCAGGCTTCTAGCCCCATAAACACCTGATCAACGGCCAATCCGTGTCCATTCTTTATCCTAGGATATCTGGCATTCGAAACGAAGGCTTCAGAAGAATACGGTTTTTGAGCTTCATTTGGCTAATGACTAATCCCGATGTTAGTGATCAAGAGACTTTTCTCAAGGATAATTAAATGGATGACACTGCGATAATTATGAATAAAATGAGAGGTCAGCCGCTTAGCAAGGTCTGATGACAAGGATTGCCTAAAGTTTTATCCCGCACTATGGTCTTAGCAGCCGCATATCACAATGCATTAAACGATATATACGTGTACATTGGGCATTGGGCATTTGGGAATGAGTCTTGCCATGAGAAAGCAGCAAATTGGATTGGGCCCCACATATTTAGCCCTGATCAGTCACTTTTTAAAGACTGCTGCACTGGCAGGATGTGCATACTTCGCTGGAGGTTTCGAAAATACTGTCGTATCAGGTTAGACCAGCGTTCCTAATCGACTGGACCAAATAGACCGACCAAATAGACCAGACTAGATTGGCATTTATTTCAGTCCAGACCGACCAGACCAAAGGTCAAGTTGGTCTGCACGGTCTGATAGACTGAATAATTCATATATATAGTTAACAGTTACGAAGAAATAGTAGAAGAGGAAAGGTACTTGGTTAAGGGAATCTTGTAGAGGCGAGGCAAATTGAAGTTGACTTTAGCGGTGATGAAAATCTCATAAGTTGTAGTGGCGGTTGTAGGAGTAATGGTAGTAAAATGCAGCAAGTAAGGCGGGATGGGCGGAAGAGGGCGGGAGAGGGGGAGAGACAGGCGAGACAGGTGAGACAAGGGGAAGGGAGGGTGAGGCGGGTGAGGCAGGTGTGCCGCGTGCAGGAGAGTCCTGCGGGATGGGCGGTAGAGACAGGCGGGAGAGACAGGCGGGAGAGAGCGACGGGAGAGCGATGGGAGAGAGGCGGGAGAGAGGCGGGAGAGGCGGGCAGAAGTTTGCAGCATTCAATCAAGCAGAATTCTGTAGGTTTAGTGTAAAGTGAACCAAATAAATTGTAAGGCTTAAGGTGGAGAAGCAGCGGTCGCAAGATAATTAGGCATCTTGGTGGGTTTAAGCAAAGCGTTGGAGTGGAGTGGTGGCGGTGGTTATTTCGCGGACGTTTTTATTCGCGCGGAACACATGGGATGAGAAAGTGTTCTGAACAAGTGAAGATTTCACCAGCTCTGCAACACATTCCCCTCTAAAGATCGAGTGCAGGGGTGTCAAGGAGCAGGAGATCCTGGTTTCCACTTGTAGAGGCGGTGAGTGATGGTCGGCGAGGTAGAGTTTGAGTCGTCGCCCATTGACCTTAGTAAGATGCTCATGGCCATGTAAAGTTTGGATTTTGTAGGTGTTCCCATCATGAGCAGACTTGATGGTGTATGGTTGAGGGTAGTAGAGCGATATTAATGTGTTTGCTCTAAAGAGAGAATGTGCAGGCAGAACCAATTGCCCGACTTCGAAGGAGGTGATTGGGTTGTACTGATCGATGGCCTGAGCTCTTCCATCAAACATTTGCTCTTGAATGGCCTCCAATTGAACTCTTCGTTGCTCCTCTGGCATGAAATTTGCTGCAAAAGGGGGGACTGGGTCAAAAGTCGGAGGACGGCTACCAAAAAGGTTTTTTATAAGATGAGTAAGAATGACCACATAGTTTTCTGGTACGATAGGCAAAGAGTATGTCGTTTAGGAATAAATCCCAGTTTTCAGGGTTGTTTGTTTGCTGCAGAGATCTTTAGTTGTTTTATCAGGGTACCGTTAAAACGTTCAGTGAGCCCATTGCTTTGTGGGTTGCATGGCGTGGTCAGGGAGAAGGTTGTTTTGACAGTCTTGCATAAATTGTGAATAATCTCGTTATTGAAATGGGTCCCATTGTCAGTGATAATCCTAGATGGAGGACCAAAGAAGCATACAACTGTGTTGTAAAGGATTCGGGCCACTGTAGTGGCATTGCAGCAGCGACGGCATATGCCAAGGGGAACTGAGTATAGTGTTCCATTACCACAAGATATATTCGTTTCCCTGTGCTGATCTAGGCAGAGCCATGGTGAGACGCCCAGTTTCATCAACACTAAAAATCTATCAAGCAAGTCCAAGTATGCTACCAAGTCCAAGCAAGCAAGTCCAAAGGCCTGAAATATTCTGGATACTTGGCTTATATCCACTCCCTAGCTGATATACCCTAACGACCCTAGAAGTCTTTCACATGCAGGCTGCAGTTGTAAAGTTTTTCGATGATTCTGACACGACTTCGATAAAATGAAAAACGATTCTTAGATTCTTGACTTGGGTGGATACATCATTATCCACAGATTCCTACCAAAGGACGGCTCAAGGAAAAAAGCATAGGAGCCGCGTCGCCACTAACAACTAGATATAAACTAAAAGGAAGTAAAACAAAAGAGATCCGTTAAATAACGTCCAAAGAATATTTCTTGCATTTCTTTCGTATCATATGCCCAAGAGGTCTTAGTCAGCTCAAGAGGAAAAATGATTCTATCTTGGCATAAATGCATAATGCTCACAATTTCAATCATCAAGACATGGATCACCTGCAACAATTCATATGAAAGACAAGCATAATGGGATGCTGTGCGGAATAGAAGTGATCATCGTGTGTGTTTCGTCATTTCACAAAGAGAGATAACATGGATAAAGATACCGCAAAAGATGAGCCGATGATAATAGAAAATTGAAATATGATACTTGATACTTGATACTTGATACCTTGAAATAGCGCGACAATTGATGTTATCGGGTAGAGAGACCATCGAATTAAGATATTTTCTTTTTGGATCCTCACAACAGGGATCACCGGCCTTGTAACACCGTAATAACATGGAGCCATAGTTCCTCGCCAGTTTTCCGTCATAAATTAGTTCGAAATTCCATTCCAGACTATCTAACTATAAAAATTCCGTTCTAGGCAAGCGAACTATAAATTTCGGGATAAAGAACTGGTTCCCTCCAGAGATCAGCAAAAAAACGAAACCAGAGTAGAAATCAGTACACATACCAGTAACAATGAAGCAGCATGAATCTGATCTCGAATCTCCGTCAGTGGAATACAAAGAGATCCAGGACGAGAAATCTATGACTGAAAAGTTGCAGCATTTGACGAGCAAATTACTTGTGGAACAAAGAGGGATTGAAAGAGTTCTACCTGAAGACCGAACGGATAGCTCCTTGGTATGCACCATTCATTCCTAACTGAATGGTTTAGTGGCATATTGTTGCAGTCTGGTGGAGTGCAAACATTGGCATCTCAACAATGTCCGTGGGCATTCTGGGTCCAGGTATCTGGTTCCGCTGTTACATTACTAATAGACAGCCGTATTCAGACTCAGTCTCCACTAGACATATGCACGGCTAACATTCAAGGTTTTTGGGAATCAACAGTACTTATTATCATCTTCAATCTTTTGAGTCTTGCCCCAGTAGCATTTTTCGCAACGCATTCTCTATGGATACTCCTTGATTGCTAACTATTTCAGCCTTGGTCCTCAATTCGGGCTCCGTCAAATGGCTATTTCACGTTTCAGTTTTGGATGGATAGGTATGTACACACTCGTCAGTTCTACTGAGCTGTGAAAGGAACACGAGTCGTATGTATTCTCAACCTTTTTGCAATGCGAGTCGGCTCTCATACATCGCTGACTAAAGGACCGGCTGGGGAGCCATTGGACTCATTCTATCTTCTCAAATCCTATTTGAAATCACAACAGTCATTCCTTACCGCATCAGTATCATCGGTCTAGGCATTCTTGCATTCATTATTGCCTTCTTTGGTTATGATGTCCTTCACAAATTTCAGTCATACGCCTATATTCCTTCGCTAATATCGGTCATAATAGTTCTGGTACAGCTTGGGAAAGACGGATCATTCACAGTTTCCGCTCCTGCAAATTCGGATAAGATGGCAGCAATTCTGAATTTCGCGGCGGCCATTGTCGGCGGTGGAATTGGATGGTATGATTTCGATTCAAATATAGAGGATAATGGTAATAGGGCAACGACAGCGGCAGATTATAATGTTATGAGACCGGTTGATACAAAACGTGTCCGGATCTACCTCGTATCCTATGCATCATTAATGTACACCTTCAATATGTTTTGTCTAATTTTTAGGCTGTCAATGGCGCCTTCCGAAATTGTCGGGGCAGCTTGTGGGACAGCTATATTCACTGATTCCCGTTATGAAACTGCCTATGAACGGAATAACATCGGTGGCCTTTTGGATGAAATTTTGCGCTCTCTAGGAAATGCTGGAAGGCTAGTGAGTTTCTTACTATTTTTATTTGCGGCAATGTCATCAACTATTTTGGCCAAATACTCTACTGGGTTTGCAATTCAGGTTGATTTGGTGCGAATGAACGTTGGTTGATATCGAAAGGGACTTGGAAATCGGGCCCTAAAGATTCCGCGGTGGTCATGGACTATAGTAGGAAGTGCTATGGTGACCGGCATTGCACTGGTTGGAGCCCAACATTTCAACGATGCTTTGACAAACATGCTGGGTCTCATAGCGTACTGGACGTCGATATATACTTGTATTGTACTAGGTATTCAGTTAATTTATCGTCTAAACTTATCATGGGTAGAGGAACATCTCATATTTCGTTCTAGATACGGATACCAACTCGACGATTGGAATACACCTTCTCGATTACCTGTTGGTATCGCAGCTGGGGTTTCTTCGATTGTTGGAGTCATAGGTGCGGTGTTAGGCATGCAACAGCCGTGGTTCACAGGTCCTATCGCTAAGCTTATTGGATCTCCAGGAGGCGATATAGGATTTGAGTTGTCTGCAGTGTAGGATATTCATGCTGACAAAGGGACTAGACTAATTCATATAGCTTGGCTGCAATCTTCTATCCTCCAGTAAGGTATCTCGAGTATCAAAGGATGCGACGTTGAAATCAAAACATGTTTGAAGGCGTATTTGATAATTGGTGATATTGTTTTGACTCAGTATATGATCATATCCCTTGGACTTTATAACTTCTCATTTACACCCTTTCTAACTGATTTTTTGGCAGGTGTGTCCAACCACCCGCCGCCTGCGGCAGGAATTGCCAATTTACAGAGTCTGATAAAACTTTGTGGTTCAGGCTTGAAGATAGCAATCCCGCATTCATTAAACAACGAAATTTGCTAATATAAATTGGTCTCTATCTGGCCATTTCTTCAGTTGATTTCTTTCACCGTAATCAGCTTTCCAACGAAAAGACCACTATCGGGATCAGAATTTAAAGGCGAAACTAAAGGTCTGCCAACAAATGTGGGTGGTTCAGATCTCTTGGGGGGGACCGCTTAGAAATCTGTCCAACAGCCCGTCGGAGGGCGGGCGGCTCAGATTTCTCCGGCGGGCAGGCGGTTGGCCTCAATGGCGACTGCTGAATCTCTCCATCCAGCTCCGCTTCCCTCCAAAATCTTCCTCCTCTTCCTCCCTCAGTTCTGCTCACATGTAAGCCATATTAGTATCATCCCAATCTATATGTCTCTTCTTCCTCTTTCATGCGAAACCGTTTCGACATCCTTATCGAAGTAACTCGCCACTCCTCTGGATGCTTGATAATTATTCTACTCCTGATTTCCAACCATTCTCCCATTCAGTGTTCCCAGAGGCTCCATCTGCCGCTGGTGTCCACGCGAGTGCCACTGCGACCTCTCGCGTCACAGATCTCTTAAACCTCAACGCTATGTCCAGTACTTAGCCTTAGGATCTTCGTCACTTCGGAACAGAATTCTTGAGCACGAATAGTTAAGACGGCTGTACATCGAATCTCCTCTCACTGGCCAATTTTTGACATCCATGCAACCTATCACCTAATTTGCAGTAACTGAAATTTTACCAGCAAAGCTAGAAACCTCTTTTGGCAGAGAACACAGAACCGGAACGCTATTATTTGATATCCCTATAGCATGGTGAATCGCAGGAAAGAACAGTGGATGCAAATCCCCTAAAGTATTTGTCAAGTAACCCGCTTGTATTGTCTCCAAATAAGTCATTATTAACAAAGTCTTTCGATACAATGAGATATCAAAAAATATTAAAACTTCGCTTCCAAGCGATTGAGGCAGTGCCGTCCATAATATCTGCATAACAAAAACAAATAATATAGCTAGCTAATTACAAGCTGGCACTACAAACTCAAATAGATTTGCCATGGAAAGTCTACGGACAAAGATAATATATGATGTGCATAGCATACATTAGCGATACATATGATCAGACTTGCTTGCTTACTTGTTTATAAGGGACAAAAATAAGCAAGTAAGCAAGTCCAAAATTTAGACTTGCTTGTTTGGACTTGAATAGACTTG
>LXFE01001510.1:0-11333 GCA_001929475.1 Neolecta irregularis DAH-3 | reverse complement strand
GAGTGGGAGAGAGGAGTAACGATGTGAGGTGGTTAGAGGTAATTTAGATGAGGGATGGGGAAACCCCGATGAAAAGGTATTGTGTACCAAAGATTCTATTACTATAAGGTAGTATTATCAAGTCTAGGAAGTCCATTCAAGCAAGTCTATCTTTTTAGACTTGCTTGCTTGCTAATTTTGGGCCCCCAGACTTGCTTACAAAGCAAATAAGTAAGACAGTCTGCTTGTTCCTGGTCCTGGTCCTTTTCACTATGACGAACTCTACTGCTTCCGACAGTGTTTGCATCGTCATGTGTTGCCACAGAGCCCGCTTGTTCATGAACAGTCCGTTGGTTTGATAAATAACTCAAGAATGCTTGTTGATTATTGTGTGATAAGAATGCAGAATTGTGGGAGTTGGCGACTGACCTAGTGGGAGGTCTTCGAGGTAATGAACTCTTGCCCAAGGTTCCTTGTTGTTTGACATATTCCTGAGTCATCCTGGTATTCATATCGTATTTTCCAGAGGTCTGAGAAATGTCAGAAACTGATGTTGTCGCCTCCAGGGTTTCAGAGTCATGGATTGACCGTTTTATCTCATCGCTGGGCCTTGAGTGTTGTATAACCTCAAGAGCTTCGGTCACACGTTTAGTCGAAGGAACGAGAGGTCGCAATGCGTCTAAAAGCCTGGTTTTCGCCCATTCTTCCGGTGAAGAGAAATCCTCTGCACCTGCAAGTTCTGCGATAATCCGGATTGCCTCCAGTTGATACATGGAAGGAGATCGTATTGAGTACTAGCAGTTAGTTAGACTCTACTAAAGGATATTCACCAAGTTATCCAATGAGTATTCTATTTCGCGTCGATGTGCGATATAGGCTTCGTAAGTCCCTAGCCATCCAGCTTTCGTTGGTTCACATCCATCAAGGATGCATGCAACTATGACATAGGGCTTCTCATATAATCTTTCCATCGCACCTATAGCCCCATATTCACAAAGAGTAATGCCTTCAGGAGGAATTTGATTCAGATTTTTTAACTTCCTCGTGGCAATTACCTCTTGGTTGGTCGTTTGCCTCATCGGGGATTTGTGAATCTGTAGAGTCTGTTCAAAATCATTGACTTCGAAAATTGTTGTCGCATCATACTGGAACGACGAAAGAGATACTGTATATTGCGAATGTTCGAGATTTGAAGATATAGTCTGAACTCGTGCTGTTTCTATCGAGGGGGTGATGACCGATGAACGAATCTCACGAGTAGAATAATCAGTGTCCAGCTCTTTGGGAAAGTCGACACAAGTTCCAATCCCTGTTTCGAAATCCCAAGGCGAATGGTCTACCAAACTGCAGGAATCACCTCGTGCATTAGGGCCCTCTGCTAAAATGCTGTCCACCATCATTCCTGTGTCTAGCTCAAAATCCCAAGGTGAAGTCTCTCCTGAATCGTAGGAATCAACTGATGTGAACCATGTCTCTTCGTCTCTATTAAAAAGATTGCTTGCATCAAGAGGATCATTTTGATATGCACTCGATGAAAGCTTGCTCGGATTGTATGCTGGGAAATTGTGGAAGTCTCTGTAGAGATCTGGCCCAATGTTGGAAGATGTGCTTTTGATTATATCTAAGTTCGGCAGTGACAGAGATTCACCAATTTCAAAGAAACTGTCATCAACCCTCGCAGACTTCTTTGGTGGCCCAGTCACTACCAGGTCATCATTAGGGGATGAGTCGTCGACCACAATCACTTCATTAGAAGTGTTGATATTATCATCAAGCCTTCGCTTGGTTATTTTCAAGTCTGGGACAATAAGAGTGAATTGCGTTGTGGGTCCTGATTCTGCATAGTAGATTGCTAACCAATCCATAAATCCAGGCGCTGAAACTACACCGTCTCGCCCGAGAGGAAGTGGACGAGCTGCATCCACAAGCACCTTATTGGCCCAAAGTCGAGGTGAACTATTGACATATTCGTTTGCAAGTCTTGTGATAATATCCAAAGTCTTCTTTTCATAATATGAAGGACTTTGTATGATGTACTAGAAGATTAGTGAAACCCTTCGTAGTATGTATTCGCCAGTAGGTCCAGTGAAGCTCTCAAATAACGGCGACGTGAAGAGCAATAACCGTATGACGAGTCCAATTTGGCTTGCAGATTGGGTTCGCAGCCATCTAAAACGAATGCAATGATCGGAAAGGTCCTTCCGTACAACTTCTGGATGCTTGTGAGGGCATTCGGATTGCAAATCGGAATTCCTGCTTTTTGCTTGCTTCCCAACAAGGTTTTCAACTCGGTAACCCTTTGCCGCGCAAATAGTTCACCGAAGAGAACGTTGTCCCTCAATATTTGTGGTGGAATGAGTTGGGAAACAACAAAGGCACTAAACCAGAGTGTCCTGGGACAATGAGCGGATTAGACGTAAAGACATAACCATGCGAAGAACATTTTGATGTTTAGGTCGGCCAGAGTCCAGGGTAGTACGAGTTAAATCGGACTTAAATGTGGTTGCTGGGGTATTACTGATCAAGATTTAATGAGCCTGAGACATATCTCGGTGACATCTTATGACACAGACATTAGTGTCTCGGAGCGGCTTTTCGCGATGAAGGGGCAATTTTTCTTTTCTTATATTTTTGTTCCAAACTTCCTGTTCTAAGCCAGCTCTAAGAACGCCTGCGCACCTGGCAGCTACTTCCACGGTGGAATTTAGTCTTAGTCCTCTCAAAATATTGCTATAGATCTCTATTCTGGGGTATTGAGGGATGCTCTGCATCCCCACAATTTTCAATCCCACCATATTCAGTCTTAGCAAAGATCAGTTACCATACCTATTACGGTCTTATCAAAGATGAAAATAGGTAAATAATATCAATCCTTGTATACATAATTAACATTATTTACATCCTCCATATGTCCTCCTATCTTCCAATTACGTTTCAAAACTTTCTCACCTGCCCCTTCAGAAGTTATGCTTAAGTTACAACCCTATGTGTCATTATGTTTTCGTGTTGATTGCTTTTCGCGTTTCAGAAGAATTGAGGGCCGCCCGTGTTGATTTTCAATATTCGTGGCTTAGAGGGCTAGTTGAGGGTTTTGTCCTTTTACCCTTTATCCTTTCCGCTTCTAATCTCGACCATTGCCGCTGCCGGCTATAAAATAAATCAACCCACTGTATAACTAATTTTCCTTCAGAAGCAAGACCTATTTAATTTTACCCGGAAATTACCTTCCAAATGAATGATCCAGATATTTCTTTAATAATGGTCCGAGATTATAGCAATTTACCTAAATCTCCTTCTGAAACGGTATCTCTGTCGATTTTGAATATTTTATCCAAGTAGAAACTGCAGAGAAATGGTTATATCTCTGTAAGTAAACTCAGTTTAATATATAAAGTGTCCTCAATCGGGTTCATTCTCCTTGTTTAAAATCCACTGCCATCAAATCCACTAAACCCGGCCATCAAAAACACTGAATAATAATCCTTTTTCGACACCATATTAGCCCAATTCCATGCACTTGTTAGTCTACCATCGATACAACTGCCCGCATCAAACCAACTGTCTGCGCCGCTTCCATCGAACGCATGCCGGAAGAAATCGACAAGGATAGCTGATCTCATCAGTTCAAGTAGTTAACAAGGGGAAGAGATCACTTTTGAAGAGCTGAGAGACAGATTCAAAGGCAGATTCGATGTAACCGGTTATAAATGGATCTTTGGAAATTCGGTCGATGGACTCAAGTGCAAGTACTACGGGATTGAGTAAACGAGGAACGTGGAGATATTTGTCTACAAATATGAACGCGTTTGGGACTTGAAAAGGTTAATTTGGATCAAGAAATGAACAGGACACCATTGTGGTCTCCTAAATGTATGACAGAACTTCCGATCCATGTTCCTGCTCGTCGCTGGGTATCCGCAATGATTTTTTGCATTGCGCGGGAGACATTGGGACAGGCTTGAACTCTATTTAAGCCTTGACCGGTATCCATCAGGCGATAGCGATTTGTTCTGGAAATTTTAGACAGTGGAGATGTGAATCCGTACGTGGATAAAAGATCTTCATCTGCAAGGAACCATAATTTGAACATATCGTTCATAATTTCTCTCCATAAATTCAAGCTCTGATTCACTTTCTAGTCGGTTGGAGAAACTTGAGAGTGGAGTACCGTAAAGGTATTGCTTTAGATGATTGTGGGATAATCTCGCTCCATCTCTACCAGAGCATATTCCCAATCCAAACTGCCCCTCTATATTTTCTGGGTGAAAATATTTTGTGAGATAATAGATCATTCTATCGACGGGATCTCTATTCGCTCTAAGATATGCTTTGCGTCAGAGTGGAGTTCTTCTGTAGGACCTTTTACAAGAATTATCACCAATGGAATAAAGACATTGTCGAATGTTTTCAGCACAAAAGTCGGCAGAGGAGTACCGATTTGATAGAATTTCAATAGCACGTTCTTTTTGTTTGATTTCATGCTGGACTTGGGACTTGGATTTACCTGAGGGTATGATCTCCTTGATTGCGTGAACGACCAAGTCATCTTGGAGGACTGCTAATGCGTTGTTTTTTTGGAGAACAGAGTAAACTGTTTCCACGTCTATCAATAGATTGAAACCAAGCGCCTCTTCAACCTATCCTTAGAGCTGTTATGCATGTAGGGAAAAAACCTCTGGAATCAGAGAATCTTGTATCATGTACACCATCTTCCCGTAACTGCTTCGCAAAGAATCAGGGTTCATGATTTTATATCGTCGACCAATTTCGAAGACTCGTTTGAAGAATGCAGCATTTTCGGAGAAGTCTTTCTGTAAGAGCAACTCCCGTCCCTTTTTGATATCTGAAGCAACTACGAGACCAGAAAGAATTGAGCACATCTACAGGAAGTTAGCTCTGAAACAATTTAGAGAAAAATTTACTTCTTTCAGTTGAATAATGATTCTTTTAGATTTTGCGACGTAGGAAAATATGTCTATCTTATCTGTATATTCAGAGACGTTCAGCGCAGCTTCAAGCCTGTATATTAACCAGAGGGATATTGGACAGACGTACAATTTCATGATTTTGCGTTCATCATGAGTCAATCGAACAGGAAAATATTTCGATCGGTCTGTGATCCACGCGCCAAAAGTAGAGCTCCCAGGAGTCTGCCTAACGAGCGGGAAGTTGATATCTTCAAGGGTTTCTGAGTTGGGTGACTGTTCTGAGTTGGGTGGCTGTTCGGCGTTGGGTGGCTCTTCGGTATCTTTTACGGGATTTATTTGGGGAGATTTTAGAGGTCGGAAAGTATGATCCTTTCTCTTTCCAGTGCGATGAATCAGGCTTTCACAGCATACTTGGCAGAACTGTTCGTCACATTGCAGACAATATAAATCGGCTTCTTGGTCCTTGAATCAGTCCATAATGTTGAAGGGACATACACCACATTCTGCACAGTTTTTCGGATTATTTGAGAGTATGGGACTGCCCGCGAAATCATCAGACACAAGCTCTATGATTGATTCAGATTTATCGGGATCAGCAGAGAGAATATCTGAGAGACTTCGTTTCATGATGACGAGGGGCGGTCAAGTGTTTAGGTGCGGCGGAACGATTAATCGCCCAGAAATACTTCCGAGGCTTCCCCCCACTGTGTCCAAGTCCAACCGTCTGACTGCCGACGACCCCCCGACAGACGAAAAAAGCCCGGTCTATGGGCCGAAACGGGCTTTTTCACATCCTACGATACGATGTTGTCCTTCTCCCATGTCTCCTCGTATCCGCTTTCCTACCTGCCTCATCTGCCCGCCTCACCAGCCTGTCTCGCCCGCCTCTCCCATCTCGCCAAGAACAGGTATGGAAACACCGAGATCATGGCAATCGGTGGGTGAGCATCTGGGAAAGTAGTGAGAACAGAACCGTGATTGAGGTTGCGATTGCGGCTGCTGCTGGGGTATATTGTAGATGATGACCGAGTAGGCAAAGAGGGCCGCGAGTCCGTGAGTCGCAGGACAGTGACAGAGCAGCGCAGAGGTGCGATCAGCTGGGAACTGCCTTAGCCAATTATACAAAATAAATATCACTTCATACAAAATTGCAGCATATGCTGGTGAATATTTGGCTATATCTCAATCCATGAAACTTTCGAATTAGGGCTTAACCCTACACGAGTATGAAATCAGGGGATAAAAAGTATACATTAAAACTCATTGGCTGGATAAGCAACGACAGGGTTAGGGTAACGGGCGCATGAAGAAGGTAACCGGATGCGTCTCACATTAGACAGCAGTGCCAACTTCTGAGTCAGAGAGTGAGACACAACATTTATATGATAAGTCATTACAGATAGTATGAGACACAATGTGGGCCGGAAAAAGTAGTATATAAGAGTTAAGTTTCTCCTGGTTGGAGAGCAGAACATATTTCTTATTAGCATTGACTCGCTCTCCTTACCCCTCGATTTCCTCTCATAAACATGTTAACATGGTATGCATCGGCTCAAACCTTTCTTATTCTCGCAGGTTATTTTGCTTTGTTGCCTTTGCTGTTTTTCATCTTGCTGCACCACATCAGTCTGAGGAAATCTCATTCAGAGTTGAGGAGTGGAAACATTTGCTCACAATGAAACCCGAATTAGGCCTTCCGATTTGTTCACTGGACGCTTACGAAGATATCAAAACGCTTTACGGAACTCCCTTCCTGTTCATTGCACTCGTTTTAGATGGATGTGATCCGGCTTTTCGATCTGAGAAGCTGATTTTCTCAAATGATGGTTGCCGGGGCCGTCACAGAAGGTTAAGTGCATCTGCAATAACATTGGTGAATACCTCACTCCTGGTTACACTAATTTACTAGTACAACATAAAAAAACCTTCACATTATCAACAGAAGGCTAAGGATATCATCGCACAACTTTCGGATGCAGACGATTTAGAAGGACAACAAGGTTGGGCACTCGAAGTGCTTATAAAGCTTGCGCGCCCAATTCCCGAGATCGGTGAGATAAGTGTACACCCCGGGTTCATGCCATGGTCAACACCGATTGATACAACATCAAAACTAGCAACAAAAGGCGCTACTTCGAAGCGCGAACATAAAACAACAAAACGAAGTTACACTCATATCAGCCCCTTTACTGGGGTTGGGGTTAGTGGGCCATCAGCAAAGCGGGCAAAGATCAATAAGGCAAGTTCTGAAATTGACGAGTTTCTTCAACCAGAGGATTTGGATGGCAGCACAGGAACATATTCCCTTCATTGGCTAGATCAACCACCAATCAACTCCGATTTACCAGACAATGACAATCATGGCGTTGACTCAAGTGTAGACTACATCGACTTGGAAACGGACGAGTTTCTACAACCCGAGGATTTGGATGGCAGCACTGGAACCTATCCCCTTCATTGGCCAGGTCAACCTCCAATCAACTCCGATTTACCGGACAATGACAATCATGGCGTTGACTCAAGTGTAGACTACATCGACTTGGAAACGGACGAGTTTCTACAACCCGGGGATTTGGATGGCAGCACTGGAACATATCCCCTTCATTGGCCAGGTCAACCTCCAATCAACTCCGATTTACCAGACAATGACAATCATGGCGTTGACTCAAGTATAGACTACACCGACTTGGAAATGGACGAGTTTCTACTATCGGGCAACTTGGATGGCATGACCGACGCATCTTCGTACCCTGTGCCACCTGAATATACAAACATCCCCGATTCCTTGACATACAATTGTGATGCTGATGGAGTATCCGCGAGTACAAATGTCAGAGGTTGTCCTGTTGAAACTGTTCAGTTGTTTCCGCTGGGGAAATCGGCTGGGCCACTCAGATTCACAAACTTCCCCAAGATCTTTACATCCGCTCCACGAGTGGTTGACCTTTCAACCGGTGCAGATGTGGAAAGCAGTTTTTCTGAATCCTATCTCAAATCCTTGAACGCTGACAAATTTGTTCTCAAAAGAGTGGAAGAGCTGAAAACCATGATCGCTTCTAAAACTGGAATTCAGATGTGTAAAAATAGAGATTATCGAGCCATCGAAAACCTTTATAAAAAACCCTTCCTGATCGTTGCAGTCATTTTAGATGGATGTGATCCTCAATCCAAAGAAATGAGCTTTTCATACGATTCTTGCAGTGTACATCGAGTTGGTCTGAGACAGGCATTGAGGTCATTGGTGAGTATCTGGTCCTCATTGATATTGATGTACTAGTACGCCACAAACAGTCCTTCAATTTTTCACCTAAAGGCCAGGGCTATTATTGCACAACTTTCACAGAAGGATCATGTTATCACTCAAGAACGTTGGGCATACGACATCCTTGTACCGGCTGCGCGTCCAGTTCCCTCGAAAGGAGGGACATTTAAACCACCCGGGTACATGAATTGGTTTGAAGATAGCAATGCAAGGAATGGTGCTATTACCGATGTGTCCTGAGTGCCTCCTGATTTACTGCCAATATGTCCAATCGCGTAATTTTCAAGGAACAGAAGAATATCTAGATAGGTGTATATGATTTCAAGCTTCAATAGCAACATGCAACTCTTCACATGGCTTCTTTGCACGAAATTCAAGTTTTATGTAATTTATTAATAACAAGCGTTTTAACCGAAAACAGGCAAACGCATGTTTTTTGGTTTATCCTTCCTAACCCAATTCGCAGTGATGAAGTGATGTTTGCTACAGGGGCCGGTAGGCAATGCAAGATATGTCTGAGACGACGAGGCCAGCACATTCTTGCAACCACTCTTACGATTTTACGTTTACTGTTTTCCAAGCATCTCGTCTCTCGCACGATATCTCAACTCCCAAATACTGCACGTGTAACCAGCGTTGTAGACACCAACTTTAGGGAAAACAATGTAAACTAGTACTGCAATTGAGATCAAGTCAATCAATTCTAGATTACCAGCCAAGCTGTCGCATCTACTTTATTTTTTCAACGCCACCGTCCAAATGAAAATGAAGGAATGAAAATGAAGGAAAAAGTGAGCGAGAAACTAATTCTAATGATTTGGTATAAATGGAGTAAATAGGGTAAGAAGAAAGAATAAAGAGAGAGGATGGTATTCAAGTATTCCGCCATGCAGGATCATTCGCTCAAAATGGTCAACTCTGCAACGCGTTTTTTGATCCTAGCCACACGATCTTCGATGCTTTCTTCATCGCTGGTCTGGGCGGTTTCGCCGTCGTCGTATTCTGATGGAGGATATGCCGCTGCATGGTGTGCTCTGTGGATTGCTTTCCATCGGTCGGCTCTAGGTGTAGTTGAATTAGACGAAACAAGACTTTCTTCGCCGGGCGTGGCATCGTACGGGAGGAGCATTTGGCTCGGAACAGGTTTTCTGCGGACAGGAGCAATCGTGCTGGATGTGTGTAACGAGTCCAGAGACGGCTCTGGATGGTCCGACGTTACAGAAGAACGAGAGTAGATTGAAGATCCAGCGGGATCTTCTGAAAGTTTCGGAACAGTGACTGTTTTTCTGCGGTGGAGAAACAATTTGAAAATCCGATTCTTATCTTTCCGGTCGCTGTCGTCAAGGTACGAGGTGGGGATGGGTGAAATTACTTCCTCGCGATCAATCGATGCTTCAAGGGGTTGCGGGGCGAATGGGTTTCTATCCGTTGTTTCAGCAGGCGGATTTTGGGGAACCTCTGGCGATAATGTGTCGATTAGATTTTCTGTGGTGTCGGTGACATATCGGCCATCTCTGCCAGCCCAATTTAACGCATGTGCGACTTCTGTGCCAAGGGTAATCCGACTTTCCTGGCGGTTGACTTTGTCACCAACATCTTGGCTGACGATTTGGGGACTGCTATGCGAAGGCATCATTTGGGCAGCATAGCGTTCTCGCAGCATTTCAGCTAGTTGTGGAGATACTTGGAGTTCTGGGGAGAGTGGTCTTCTAACCGAATTAATGGGCTTCAACTTTGGTGTTTTTGTGCGTTTTGAAAACATGCGTTTTTTGGTATCGATTGGGGGGAGTAGTTGTGGGGTATGGACACCTCGTAGTTTTTCCTATTGTGTTAGAATGAACAAGCTTGGATTTACCTCGACGACGATCCAGCCGGCATTGGCAATTTCTGCGACGACGCTTCTGCCGAAAACTGCTTTTCGGCTTTCGACTGTTTCAGCGGCGAGACTTTCTATCCAGACACCCCAGAAGGCATCATCCAATTGCATGAATTTTACGCATTCTATATTTCCACGATCGTATGATTCTGTTGATTCGTCTGGGTGGAACTCTATTTTCTGGGAGATGGGGAAGGGGAGGGATTGCTGGGGGGATAAGAGGAAGGGCGTGTTTTCGATACGGGAAGAGGGAAAGCCGTCGTTTAGGAATTCGCCCCAGGAAGGGGTGATGGGGCGGGAGGGACGGGAGATTGGGGCCGAAGGGGAGAGTTCTGGGGCTGAAACGCTTCGTCTAGAATTGACGATGGATGAAGAGGCCGAGTCGTCGAAACCAAAGTCTATGAAACGGGACCAGGTGAAGTCTGCGAGGCCTTTTGCAGTCTGGGACTCGCTAAGGAGCGAGCTGTTGACGGCGGCGATGCATTTCAAGACGCGGGCGCATTCGTCAGAGAGGCACTTGGAGGGGTCGTCTGTGCAGGCGTAGAGTTCAGCGAGCGCTTG
This sequence comes from Neolecta irregularis DAH-3, assembly GCA_001929475.1. NCBI lineage: Eukaryota > Fungi > Ascomycota > Neolectomycetes > Neolectales > Neolectaceae > Neolecta > Neolecta irregularis. The sequence goes on along the minus strand of LXFE01001510.1, from coordinate 727 downwards.
GGAGTCGTTGTAGATGTGGTGTCTGACTGCGCGTTTCAGGAGGGCAAAGGGGCTTGGGGAGACTCTGTCGACGAGGAGGGAGATTTTGAGGACGGCGTGGTGCTGGAAGGTGGTGCGGTGCGGGGGGTAGCGGGACTCGGCGAGCAGTTTTTCGAGGATGCGGGGGAGGTTTGAGGGGCCGCTGTGGGCGGGGGCCATGGATCTGAGGTAGGCGAAGAAGAGGTGCTGGGTGGCATCTGCGGCGCTGCAGGGGGTTAGCGGGGCTGCGGCGGTGGGATACCGCTGGAAGGACTCGTAGCCGGAGTCGAAGCCGTCCGAGCCTTCGTGCATCTCAAAGGCGAACCAGGAGCAGATGCGGGACACTTTGCAGCCGGGGAGGCCGTTGCAGCCGCTGTTTGCGGCGACGGCGGCGAGGAACTCGAAGAACTGCAGCACGAGCGGGTAGCGCTCCTGGCTGACGAGCGGCAGAATGGTCTGGAAGGCGTCCGCGGGGTGCGACAGCGCGGCCTCTTCGCGGCGGAAGATCTCGTAGACGGCCCAGGAGACGACGCCGCCGGGGACGCGGCCCCAGATCCACTTGACGGCGCTGAGCAGCACCAGGGGCTCTGCGAGCTTGCACTGCGTCGCCAGCACCGCGCCGTGCCAGCGGAAGCGCGCATAGTCGCGCACCAGCGCCTTGGCCGCCGCGAGCGGGTTTGTCGGGCGGAAGGCCAGCAGGAACAGCGGC
>LXFE01001507.1:0-33707 GCA_001929475.1 Neolecta irregularis DAH-3 | reverse complement strand
GTTTAGGGAGAGGAAGGAAGACGGGGCGCGGGCAGGGCCTGTTATAAGGCCGAGGCGGTTGAGTCAGTCACCTGCAGTGCCCCGATGAGCCTTTTATTTCCTGCGAAAAACACATCCGTCTAGCACCAGCTACATTTGCCTGCCAGAAAAGAAAAAGATATGAATCGCTAGTAGATAGCTGCATCTCGCACCGTGCGACCCGAGGCATAGCGTCTGAGGTCTTCTATTCCCCCACAGCAATTTTATTTTATCCAGGACCCGCAAAGAACACCCCCAAAGAAAGACAAAAGAACGTTGCCAACCTAATGCAGCGCTAAACAACAATATTTCTGGAGATGACCCTGCTACCGCCCCTGCCCAGAGACATCCCTCAATCAATGTACCCGAGATCCAGGCCTTCCCCAAAATTCAGAACCAAAATAGAATGATCCTGACTCGCACTGACTATCCGATCAGCACTGCTTTGTACCGAAAATATCCAACTGTTGTGCCATTTGGGAAAATCTAGTTCCAGGCGGCCAGTAGTGTAATCCCAGACCTAGTTAAACCCTGAGAAAAGACCATTCGGAGAAATGACGTACCTTGATGGATTGGTCATAGCTTGCCGAAACAATTCGACCATTGGACATATGCAACGTTCGAACTAATTGCCGATGGGATTCCAAAAGATGAGTTGCCTGGCCCGTTTTGGAATCCTATGCCCTCAGCGTCTTCTCGAAAGTAAAAAGAATATACCCAAATACGTAGTGTCTGATCGTTGCCTCCACTGGCGATAAGCCCCAACACAGGGTCATACTGAAGACACGCTAAGCCCCTCGTATGACCGTGAAACTCTTTGAGACACTCACCAGTGCCTGTGTTCCACATCTTAATGACCGCGTCACCACTGGCGCTAACAACAATTTCTCCAGCAAGCTGGATAGCATTCACCGGTCCACGGTGTCCCATCAGCCGTCGTATCAGATCTCCCTTACGACTCCATACAATGATCGAGGTATCTTTTGAACAAGAAACAATGGTCCCGGAATTATGTTTTACGTCAAGAACACCGGCAGTATGACCAAATAACTTTCGTAAAATCCGAAATTTTTGAATGTCCCAAATAATAATTCCATAATCTGAACTTCCTGAAACCATAATTTCATCGTCGAATTGAAGACATAGTACGCTTGCGGTATGAGAATCATGTTGTGGTCGAGCCAGCGATTTAATCAAATGTCCCGTTTTCAGATCCCATATATTTATCGATTTATCCCGAGATCCCGAGATGATTTTTTCGCTAATTGGGTCAACAGACAGCCTTTCAATGAAATGAAACCAATCAAATTGTGCACAATAGACGCTGTCCGTATGACCACGGACATATTTAGGGCTAGCCAGGCCTTTTTTCCATCTTCGTTCAAGTTCAAAACGGTTGATATAGAGTTTTTTCCAGTCGATGGATTTCGGGGTATTCTGCTTGACTCTCCAGAACGGTTGTGAGAGGTATAGTCTCTTCCAATAGATGTTTTGGTTGACCAGTGTATTGAACTGCTTGCAGACGGTGGAGGCAGTAAGAAGGGTCGAGCGGTCTAGATGGCTAAATATATGGAGGGTAATCTCGGTAGGCAGGACTCTGAGGAGTTCTATGGATCAGGAGATGGTAGGTTGCTTTGGGGAAATACCGACACGGGACGAGTTCTCATCTGGGAGACCGATGCCTTCGTCGATCGGCGCTGGAACAGGCAGCGTCAGATATGGTTCGCACGGCCTGGAGCTCTGGAAGGACAGCGATCTCTTAAACCGGCAGCGCAGACTGGCGACCAGACTCTTTTTGTCTCTAGAAGACATGGCAGGCGGGAAGGAGGCTGGGGGCGGCGAAGGAGGGTGGTGGATATTTGTGGAGACCGGCGATAAGGAGAAATGCCCATCTGCTGCATCGGGATGCGGCGTCAGCCACCGGCTCCCGCTTTCCGCGGATCGACAGCGTAAGCGAGGGTTCCCGCTGTGCCGCTGCCCTGCAGTGTGTCTGGAAGCGAGCAGAGCTGCAATCTGTTTTGCGCATTGCAGCTCCACCAGCTAGATCCTCTGCTAGACTGCGGGCACTAGTTGTGCCACATTGGCCTTGTATTTCCGGCGTAAACACAGCGCAGGAGGCACTGGGACTCTGGTCCAGCAAACATATATCATACAAGCTGAATGCAACTCCTCCAAGTTCAAGGCCAGCCCCATACCTCCTTAACCCACCTCACCATGTCCACCGTTTTGCCGCTCTGATACACGATCCAGGGATGTTGCAACATCTGCTTTGGGTTTGCGCGCTTTAACGATTGTCGTTCGAGACTACGCGTCAACCGTGCGTCCCGGAAATAAGAGGGACAAACCAACACTTTAGAAAGTGTCGGAATCCTTCGGACCATTTGACGCCGAGCTCAGGCTCATCCCGGACATCGGCTATCGGGCAAGACACAATTTGCGACAATAGCTCTATTGGTCCCAGTTGACCGTCAATAGGAATGGGAAACCGATGCTCCGCCACCTCCATCAATGTGAGTCCCAGTGACCACACATCAGACGTAACACTATAATTCTCTCCTCGAATCCGCTCAGGCTTTCATTAATCCATACTAAAGAACGAACACATACAGCCATGTATAATGATGTCCCGGTAAATGTCCCCGCAAGAGAATTAACAAGAACTCCCGAAACGCCGAAATCGCAAATTTTGACTTGTCCAGTTGCCGTCAGTAATATATTACTCGGTTTGATATCTGTACTTTAGGATTTTGATAAAGTTGGGGTTACCTCGATGTATGATTCCCCGATCTTTGAGATAATCCAAACCACTTAATGCACCCTGTGCTATTTTTCCCAATACTTTCTCTCCAGTCCGGCCATTTAGTTCCTTTACGCGTTTGTAAATTGCGTCGAGGGATCCAGCTGCACAGAATTCCATTGCGATGGAGATTATACCCTGCGTGGGAGATAAATGCGCGTGATAATACTGGACGATATGAGGCGAACAACATGATCTGTTGAACTCTAATTCTCGTAGAATCTGACGATGAACATCTGGATTCGGATCGGCCGGGATAGTCTTTTTTTTAGTCATGACAAATGGAGAGAAGGGTATAAAATACCTTCATGGCGAACAATTGGCCGGTTGGTAATCTACATTTCTTTACACTTCCTCCGTTTCCTTCTCCCAGCCTTCCCAAATCTTCAAAGGTGCCTGCGTTGATGGAAGTCGCCCAGATATCATCTCGAACCTCGTCGCTGGCAGCCTTTTGAAAATCTGCGATGGAGAAAGCTGGATCTGAATTTTTTTGAGATTCGGCATTTGTGGTTGGGAAGGAAAATGTGGGTGTTTGTGGAGGACGGGGTGAAGGGATGACGAGGGACGGAAGTGGTGAATGAGGTTTCTTTCGAGGTACAGAGTACATTCCTCGAGTTATTTTCCAGTCTTCGCTCGTTTATAAATCGTGGGCTAGTAGTGTCTTACAGCCGTTGTCTAGAAATCTGACTGACCCCTGCTCCACGAGACATGTGGATAATTTATGGTGGAGTGGCGTTCAGTGTACTAGGGCTCTGTTTAAGCTGCACCTGATTAGATTCGATAAGAAACGGAATCAATTATCCCGTTCATCGTCATGCATGGGACTAGACGAAATTACAACAATCTTCATGGGCTTCTAATTCATGGTCCCCAAGATCCAAAACTTGTTTCCATTGGCTAACCCCCACGAACTATTCAGTCAGCCCATTGAAAAATGGCTCGACATTACCCGATTGGCAAAGGAACATTTGTTAGATGTCCAGTTGTTACAAGTCTCTTATCTTTATAATTGTATCTGGCATGGCGATATTTGAAACATTCAACCCCAAGTTGTTTATACAGTTATCCTCTATTAATGATCATTCAACCGCGCTACTTTGCAAAAGCATCAACAACTTCCCGTAAACTCCTAATCACACTCGCAGGATCCGAGGCCCCAAACACAGCACTCCCAGCAACAATAACATTCGCTCCTGCCTCCGCAGCCAGTCCAATCGTAGTTGGTCCCAGTCCCCCATCGACTTCAATGTCCAATTGGGGGTATCGTTCACGTAACGCAGTGACCTGCAAATCAGACTACTACCCAGCCCCAAGAAATTAGATAGTACTTTGGGAAGACATTCGGCTTTAAATGATTGTCCACCGAAACCAGGCTCGACAGTCATGACTAGAGCCATATCGATACCTTCATTTTCAATCAAGGGAAATAATACATCTACCTGCGTTGCAGGCTTAATCGCAACACCAACTTTTAACCCGTACTTTTGTATAATCTTGATACATCCAACCGGGTCATCTTTGTCAAGTCAGACAGGCTTGGCAAAGATAGGTTTAAAAGAGGTTTACCAGTTGCCTCATAATGAAAACAAAATAAATCACATCCAGCAAGTTTAAATTGTTCAACCCAAATTTGAGGGTTTTCAATCATCAAATGACAATCGAAAAAAGTGGTTCGGGAATCTTTTAATAGACCTGATTTTTTGATCGAGGGAGGGGTGATTGATATATTTGAGTCTAGAGATTTTCTGAGAGAGGCGACTACGCATGGACCGATTGTTAAATTTGGAACGAAATGAGCGTCCATGATCTACATTGACGATAGATTAGTTCAAGCGGAGGCGGTGGGAGAGAAAGATGGATACGTCTATATGGAGCATATCAGCGCCATAGTTAAGGATTTTAATTGCTTCAGAAGCGAGATTTGCAAAATCCGCGGAGAGAATTGATGGGGCGATGATTGTTGGTGGTTGCATTCAGAGAGTTAATGAAAAGATTTCAGCTTGTAGAATTTCAAGCTCTCTGATTCATAAATTCGACATACGTTGACTCGCGTCAATTAAATAGCCATTATTATACACAGAAAAATAGACAGATATGCAATTTCCTCAAACAATAATTATATCCCAAACAACAAAACAACAAGAAAAAATGAACCTTGCCAAAAACTCCAAAAGTCAAGTGGTGTCAAGCGTATACCTGCAGATCTGTCAGTGTCATTTCCCGTGTTATTCGAATGTCCACAGAGTCCACTTCCATTTAATAGATTTGTCGGGTACAAGATCTGAGGGGGTTAGCATCCCCATGATGTGGGAAAAATACCCGAGGTCTGCCCGTTTCCATTTTCACGTCTAAAGCGCCGTTTGTACCCGCTGTGAGCTGAGTACATCCATCAACTTCGGTAATTTGGGTTCCACTAGGAAATCCCGATTTAGACAGTGCAAGGGTATACTGTGGTCCATGTTGTCCGAGGTTCGTTAGTATAAAAAGGAGACTATCTTTAAACAGGGCGAGAGTATTGTTATCTTGATAAATGAGCGACATATGGGATGTGACAAAGTCGTAGGACTGGGCGATTATATGGTTTCGAAAAGAATTAAGTTTGGCGATTTCGATGTAGGAAGGTGAAGTTGTCGAGTAATTTGAAGTCCAGAGAGGTTCGCGGTTAGACGGATCAGAGGCTCCTGTAAAGTTTTGTTCTTGGCCGTAATAAACTACTTGTTAGCAAAAAAGAAATCTCATTGGGGAGGGTACAAAAGGGGATACCGTCGGCAAAGAGGGTATATGTGAATGCATTGGCGATTTGGGAGGGATCAGAGGTGTTTGCTGGGTATCGTGGTTGATCTGCATTTTCGATGAAATTTCCCAAGAGGAGTGTATCTTTACAGTCACGAGTATTATTTTTTAACATAGTGGCGAGATCAGAAATTGAACCTGCTGGCGAGAGAAATGCGCGTTGGAGACGATAGTAGAGAGCATAGTTGAAGACCGATGGCATGTAGTTTTGGTAAGCACATGTGTAACTTGAGTTATCAGCAAGGTAATAAGAATAAGTTATACTTTGTCGTATCTGCGAGGACCTCGCCAATTGCAAAGACGCCAGATGATTGGACAAATTTGGGCCAAAATGATTGGCGGACATGTTTGACTGTGTCTATTCGGAGTCCATCAACTGCGAGTCAACAGAGCTAAAGATGACGGCTCACTTGAATAGTTTTTAACGAGGTCGCCGATCCAATTGTTGTAGATATTTATGACAAAGTCGCTTTCGGTATCGACGTCTGGGGTTTGCTCGCTTACCCAGCACTGGAATCAGGAAATGAAACAGAGAATGAAACCTGTTCGACTTGGGTCTGATTGGACCAGTTGTAGATATAGCAGAGTGGATGATAATCGGACATTTTACTGAAAGGGGTGATGTCTTCGCCGGTAAAGTCTTTTGCAACCTGGGCGGAACCGACATGGTTGACGACGACGTCAACCATTAGGTACATGTCTCGTTTTGCGAGGGCCTTTTGCAGAGATACGAGATCGTCTCGGGATCCAAAGTGGGAGTTTAGAGAGTAGAGGTCTTTAGTCCAGTAACCTTTTGGATCAGACAGAGAGAAATAGGGCATACCGTGGTAGGCGTAGCCTTGTGATGTGTTATGCGGGATGTTTTCTACTATTGGGCTGATCCAGATCTTGAATCAGCGGGGAAAGGAGGAGAGAGTACGGCGGAGAAGCCCATTCCCTGGATGTAGTCGAGGTGGTCATGTATGCCTTTCCAAGTGCCGCCGCAGTATTCTTTCTTTAGGGGATCGCAGGGTGTTAAGTCTGCGGGGTCTGATCTTGCGAATCTGTCTGTGATTATTTGATAGACTGAGCGAGCGCGCCAGCTGTCTGTGGTTGCAGCGAGAGCGAGAAGTGGGCAGAGGAGCGCAAGCAGAACCATGCTGTGCCGAGGACTGAAGGGTCACTAAATAGCGAACGAGGGTGGACTGATATCAAAGACCGAGGATCTGCAGTGTTACGAGAAGGACGAGAAGGAACTCGCGAGTGGATGGCATTGTTATCGAGACCGAACTCGCGTGTGGATGTTGTCGAGGATGGTATTGAGACCGAGGATGGAATTGCTGTCGTTGATGGCATCGAGACCGAGGATGACATCGAGACTGAGGATGACATCGAGACCGACGATAGAATTTAACCCATCCGTATCCAGCGCAAACGATGCGGACGCTGCCCCCGTCTATGCGTTGCTGATTGCAGAAGATCCTGCCTTGTGTTCAGCTACAGTATAACGTGTTCACCAGAATAGTCTCACGCCAGAGTGCTCGTACGACCAGCCCTCGTCCGTGCCGTAGCGTCGGGTTTCAATCTCGCCCGCCAGCGGTGACCTGGCCAAAAAGGTTGAAAGACAAAGGATGTCGATCAGGAATACCCCGTTGAAGTCGACGATGAGTATTTCGCTGGTAGGGGAATAGGTAAACACCCAAAGGACGTCCCCTCAACCATAGTATTCCTTTCTTCTTATATCGGGGATACTTTTTTTGGAACGTTTTTCTTAAATTTGGGATTATCGCGAGACTAGGCAAGACTGCTCGTAATATACATCCCATCGCTCCAACAGCTTCCCATTGTCTTTGACTCTGAAATCCACGAAATAGCACTCGATTTACTCGCATTCGAACAAGAATTATATCTGATTTCTTTAAATAAGGACATCCGTACCCTCCATACCTCGAAACTTATCCTCTCCAGAAACATAACATTATTAATTGATAGTTCAGCGAGGATGATTCAGGTGTTTATGGTTTATGTGATAATGTTGCTGTATAGACCATTGATTCAATTTAAGGTAGTCGTTGTACCAGGCCATGAGATTGCACATCTCTCCCGATTTCCTAGAGCAGCAGGTACTACCTATTTAATAAGATCGCCAGAAGAGGACGATGAATTTCCATCTTCCTTTTCTTTTAAACCTTCTTTTCGTTCAAATGGTAATGTTACTTCTAATCAGGACTTCGCAACTTCAGATCCACTTCGAGATCTGTCACGATCGGTGAAAGAGATTGCGTCTGACCTCTAAACAAACGTTGATTATCGATCTTAAAGTCACTCAATAAGATTCTATTTTAATTTATCTTGGGTAAAGGTGATTTGAGTGTATACAGATAGACACGTCTATATATTTCAAAAAGTACACATCAACAGAGGGATATTATTGACAAGATCTACCCAGACACTATCTATAAGTATGTAAACGAGAAATAAACCAAAAGAAAGCAAAAAGATGAACACCGGATAAGCACATCCATAAAAGACTTTCAAAATGAACGCGGAAAACAAAATACAAAAAAGGAGGTCGTAAGCGTTAATCCATACTGTGAGTACAGAGAAAGGGAGATGGGGCTATGAGGCTATTGACCAGCTGTATCCGTTGCTGAAGCAGCTAGTGCATCGAGTGCTGAGATGCCACGTTGAGGACTAGGAAGGGGACTATGATTTGGATGGATGGGAGTGGAACCGATACTCGCCCAGGAGACTTTTGTCAGTTCTAATCCGAGGTCTGGGAGGTGTTCTTCGTGGTCGATGATTCGCGAGTATGGAGCCGGTGAACTTCCTAGGGAGAATGCCAAACCGTTAGATTTCAAAGCGCTATCTGTAAATCGAGGGGTTTGAAGTCGATGAGGGTTTGGTAGCATCGGACTTGACATGAGTGGGTAATTAGGCATGAATTGATCGCTATGACCATGTTGAAAATTGGTATTGGGAGTTTTGGTTTGCAGGTAATTTGTCCTATTCAATGTCTTGCGAGCCGGTGTTTTCAAAAATGCTTTTCCATTCTCTGATGTTCCGAGACGGGGACTTGCTGAGCTTTCGGGGGACGTGGAACCTTCCTGTGAGGAGAGTATTTGTTGAAGTGTTTGATGTGACTCTGCGACTGATGATCGAGTTTGGGCGTCGTCTGTCGCTAGACGATGAGACGCCGCTTGGTTTTTGGTAAAAGGCTTATTGATTTTGTCGCGGATTGCTTGTTCAAAAGATTCGTCAACATACCAAAGTTGTCCTTTGCCTGTCGACGCATCTCTGCGAGCTTTTCGTTTAAATGCATCGTTTAAAGAAAGGTTGTGGCGTATGGAATTCTAAAAATGTCGGCAGGCGAATAATACAGAAGGGAAACAAACCTGCCATCCGGACGTATGATACCGAAAATATGAAAATTGATCCATTATAGATTGATATATATCCGCCAATAGCATTGCTTTGTCTGAATTATTCAAAATTATCAGACCAATTAATGCGACATAACTGAACGGCGGTTTCGTGTCTTTTGCATCTTCTGTCGCATACCATAAAACATCTTTGGGCTCTGTAGTTGATATGCTGTGCTGGAATTTCACACCACATTGTGGTGTTATATTTGATTTCCTTCTTTTCGGATATCGCTGGAGGACACCGTCATCGTTCCATTCTAACTTCAGAGCTTCGATCATTCGTGGTGCAAGCTGGAATTTATTCGCATTCGAAAGGAAGATCATCTCCATATCAGCCACTCGAAGGATAGTCCTAATCAATCAGAAAAAAAATAAAAATAAAAATTATACCCATTTCTCAGTTCAAATTTTTCGTCTCGGGTTCGAAGAACGCCATTGGAGAGAACACCTTTCTTTGCTTTAACAGTAGCGACCCATATAGCTTGTTGATATTCAACGACAAGGTACTCAGGCTCAAGACGGCTCCCAAGACCAATATCGACAAACCCTTCTTGTTCAAGAACGTCTCGTGAGGCGACGGCATCGGTACGCCGCCCAATCGTAAAAGTAACCGAGTGCACGTAAAATGTCCAATTTCGACCAGATAGTTGAGCAAACGCTTTTGCGCGACCATTTTCCAAAACCGGATAAAGCTCGCTCGCACGAACAGGACGTTTTGGAAATTTGAGTTGAGGCGTGATGGTGGGGATATCCAAGATATTCAGCGATACGGCACAATCATCGTCCTCGTCTTCATCGTCGTCATTTTTTCGAAGATCATCCAACCGTTCTTCTACTACTAGGGCAGTTTCCTGGGCTTTCAAAGCCAATAAATGGGTGTATAGGTATCTCGATGGTTGCTCCTCTTGTACATGGTCTTCGTGTAAAGCAGACTATGTTGGTTAGCCAAGTAGAAATTTACCCCTTACAGTACCTTAATTTTTTTGGTTTGAGTCATGATTTCCGGATCGCTTTCTGCAAGTCGTTTTCCACCATGCGCTACCTGAGATTCGGGCATCGGATCTGGAAAAAACTGAGGATGGGCCATAGTAGATGGAGCTGCAAAGGATCCGGGAGAGGTTACACCGTGATCTTTGCAGGCAATATGAAATGAGGTTGTTGACTCTGATCAGGATCAACAAATAGAAGTCACAGTCGATAACCCTTATCGCCCATCTCTTCATTGGTCAAGCATTTACATCTTTTCTATGCGGTTCTCTACCAGGCTCACGATTTATGTAGCATTTCAACACCCGAAAACGCATAAAATTTTGTTGCATGCGTCATGCTGATGTACATGGCGGCGCGAGTCTATAAGAGTCAGTTATCCTAAAATCACATTTCGCAAATTTGTCCTGAAAACATGTCTTGTAAGAGCCGAAGCTGAGTGCCATGGCTAGGGCTCAAGGCATAATACGTGTATTCGCCAAGGTACATTATGCAAAGTAGTCGAACAATGTTACATCATTTTCTGTTTTCAGCGTCGACCTTGAACTAAGCTCAATTATCACTCAATCTAAAATGTTTCCGCGTCATCCACCGCATATGCTTCGGTGCCCTCTTCTTCTGGAACCTCAAAGCCCTCCTACAGAGTTAGCATGCAATATTGCCTGTAGTAGACATGCCTCTGTAGAGTAAAGAATCTTTTGAATGTCTTGCAAAACTTCACTACGCTCAACCTCTTCCCCATGTTCCTGCAAGACAAGCTCAATGTCTCGCAATTTGGAAAAGTAAAAATCTCTTTCTTTTTCCAGGCCAAGAATCGATTCTTGCAGTTCAGTAACCTGATTCTGAAGCTGAATGGTCACAAGACTTGAACCACCGGCAGCATTAGGGGGATTTGTTGGTGTCCGGTTACGAATTGCTGCTCCGCCGGTCGAGGCAGGCATCCCAGGTTTCTTTAGTGTAACCGGCCGAGCACCAGCAGGTGTGCTCCTCCCACCACCTTTTGAAGTTCTTCGTTCGTTGCAATTGTAATCCCCGCCAGGGAAATTCTGATCCCAGTATCGTTTCATCCATTGCATAAATTCGAGATTGTCTTGAAATTTGCACTTGACAAGACGCTCCACAGGCGCCAGTTTATCAATACCGTGCTTTGCGAAAGCATTTTGCATGATCTTGAAATTTTGTATGTACTCGTATTCGGCTTTGGCATTGAACTTTTAGAGTTTCAATTCAATATCTCGAAAGGGAATCAATCACATACTCTTACTCTGGTCATGGGAATATCCTCTATTCAGTTAGTCGAGATATCTAAAGAAAAATGCCATATATGGAGTCTATGATTTGACAATGCGCAGCTCCTAAAAATTATTATCCACTAAACGGGAGCCAGCTGTGCTTACCGGTACCCATTTGTTCGATCTTTGTGTAGTTAAGATTTAACAATTGATTTACCCATGTCAGAAGTTCTTGTCGAGATTCGCCGCTCATGTTGACTTTGTGGTGGCTTCGGAAGGTAATTGATTAATGATTGCCAGGAGATAAACGACCTACTGACCCAGCATGACTGTCAACACTGGATTTTCAATATTCGATAATTTACACATTGAAACCGATGGGAAAGCACACTGTAATATATTTTGAAAAGCCTTAGGGTTCTTTTACCATTTTTACGGGATCAAAAATTTTCATCGAGTAGACAGTCAACTTAATCAACCCACGACTCTACCTCCATTTAATCCCTTATCTCACCGAGACGTTCTCAGATCTAGTTCTTAGATCTCCGGTGCTTTCTGGTGAAAATTTTGGGGTTCAGAATAAGCATATCCCCGATTGGTCAGTCAGTAGTCTCGAAGATATTAGCGTACAGACATGCAGTCACTTCAACCAAAGAAACAAATGGATCGATAGTGAACTACTTCTTACAATTTGTTAATTTTATTTTGATACCCCGCTCTGCCGGAAGTTTCAATTCAACCGATCAATTGCCTCAATAAGATGCAAAGTACTATACTCTTGAAATCCTGTCCGGTTAGGTCCAAGAATATAAACATTATTCAACAATAATAAACAGGATAGCAAGTTATGATCATGTACTTTACAACACTGACAAGACTTTTTAAGCTTTTTGAGTGACCAGTCGCTCAATAAGATCGTTTTTGGTACATTAATACAAGAAATGTGATAATATCGTCAACAAAACGCACCCAGTGAAATGTGCAAAAACCAAACTATGCCTGCTATTTTTCCGATACTCTGCTCGGCTAAGAGCGGGAAGATGCTCACGTAGTGAAATTCTCAGTATTGCAAAATCGATTCTAGAGTAGAAACCAGATATCTTCTTGTCAGATGTAAGACGAGGTTAGGATGGAAAAATAAGAGACAGTTTGAATTATTTGACGGCAAGTCTGACAGATATCACTGGAAAAGAAAATATGAGTCGATGAAGGAGTTGAATCCTGAAATGGGTGAATAACGAGATTCTATTGATAGAGTGATAATATAGTTTGTTATTGTATTATGATTTAGTACAGGAAATAGGATGGTATAAAAAGGTTTGAATCTAACTTGCATCGAGGATTTCAGCCGCAATTGATTGACACTTAACCACTTCACCTGCCCGTCGTTCACACATTTTTTATTTCCCTTTTTTCACGAATGACCGATACCCCACACGTGGAAACCACCCCGCCATCTAGCTTTTGCTCGAATGAGAGCCGTACCCTCACTGCAGAAGACCACAAAAGTCTTGGCAACGAATATTACAAGAACAGGGATTACAAAAATGCAATTGAAGAATACTCCACTGCTATCCGTAAGAATCATGAGCATATCAAACCTTTTAATCATACTAGACATGGAGCCCCAAAATACGGTTTTCCTGGGAAATAGAGCAGCCGCCTATATGCAGACCGGTGACTATGGTAGTCTCCCTATCGAAAATTTGCTGCTTATAATATGATAGATCTAGCTCTTCGCGATTCTGAGAAAGCTGACATGCTTACACCTCGCAATCAAAAGACTCTCCTCCGGTACCTAGTATCGAAACGCTTTTCTAATCGACAGCATCGCAAAGATCCAAACATTACTTGGACGACCTTCAGAAGCTTTGATAACCTACCATAAAGTCTCCCATCCTACATCAGAAATTTCTGTCGCCCAAGAAATGCAGAATCTTATAAATCAAGCCAAATATATGCTTGCTTCGAATCATGGAGGACTAGCACTCAATTCGATTTCACAAGCGTCGCGATTCCTCGGGCACCATGTCCCACTTCCAAAACCCTGGCTATTGATGAAGATTGAAGCCCTGATCCAGAGCAAGAATACAGACTCAGCATCATCATTAGCCATGGATATTCTTCGCCAGAATCAAAGGGATCCTGATGCCTTTGTTGCAAGAGGAAACGTGTTATTTTCACAAGGAGAAAACAGCAAGGCGATGGCACATTATACGGAAGCTCTAAGAGTTGATCCCGACTGTACCATCGCAAGACTGAATCTCAAAAAGACCAAAATTTTGGAAAATAAAAAGACGGGGGGGAATGAGGCCTTCAAGAACGGTAACTTGGAAGAGGCGAAAAATTTATACACAGAGGCGCTGGAGATTGATGAGAATGTTTGGTATACAAACTCTCGGATTTACTCCAATCGAGCGACCTGTTTCATGAAAGTATGGTTGCCATTTTTCTAGAGTAATACTGATTATAAACAGCTTGGTGAGAATGAGAAAGCGATAGACGATTGCACGTTAGCATTAAAGCTGGATCCTGACTTCACGAAACCATTGAAAACTCGTGCTCGATTATACCTCAAGATGGATCGTTTCAAGGAATCTATCGCCGATTTTAAATCTGCCATCGAGAAGGATGCAAGCGACTCAGCCTTACGCCAGGAACTTCGCGCCGCTGAACTTGAACTAAAAAAGAGTGAGCGGAAGGATTACTACAAAATTCTATCGGTTTCAAAGGATGCCTCGGACGCTGAAATTAAGAAAGCTTATCGAAAAGGTACCTAGCATCTGAAAGCATTGCAAGCTCACTATATAGCGGCACTTGAAAATCATCCTGATAAGAACCAAAACGACCCAGAAGCCGAAGCACGGTTCAAGGATATTGCCGAAGCCTTCGAGATACTCTCCAATCCTCAGAAGAGGGCGCGATATGATAGCGGCGCAGATCTCGAAAGCGACCTCATGGGCCACGGAGGTGGTTTTGGTGGAGGACATGCAACAGGTGGAATTGATCCAGAAATCTTATTCCAAATGATGAATAGCATGGGAGGTATGGGAGGAGGCTTTCCTGGTGGAGGTCGTGGGCGAGGACCGGGCGGGTTCTCGTTTGATTTCCAATAGATTCTTCATTACAGGCGGGTTGTATTTGTCATAGATATGCAATATGGGGGTTCCTGCTTTACACGTGGGTCTTCATGTTGTATAATGTCCTGGTTGATACTCGTTAATTCACTAAACCCCGAGAAACATTCAGGGCGAGTCGTGATAGGAACGCGTCTAGTTTGCTTCACCTTTCCCCGCGTGTCCCTACCGGTGTATCTGCGATGTCCCTCCATCCCTATAGCCACCCCGCAAGTACCGAGCCAAGCACTCCCTGGCCAAGCTCAAAATGCCATCGCATCATTCGACCTCTCAAAATGAAGCTCACCGCTTTGGAGAAATCGATCGCTTCAGGTAACAGTATTGCCACCGTTTCCCCTGGGAAACTTAGCCGTGATCAGCAACAGAATGTACAAGAGCGTCACAACATTCGCAAGTATGGCCAAAAACTTCAGACCCGAAACGAACTCCGAGAAATTCGTGAGCTACGTGTCGAACCTCTCCTAATCAATGCTCGGAATGAAGCCCCGAGTCCTTCTGTTGCACTGGCTTATACCGGAACTTTCAATGCCTTCGAGGCGATTTTAAAACATCTTCCTCGTCCACCTTCCAATATGAAATCACTCGCACAGAGATCAGCAGAAGTTGTCGGGCGGTGCATAGTTTGGACTGCAATGGATGATGTCGATGAAGACGAATGGTACGACAGCGTTCCTGAGCAGTGGACTCGCTCGTTGATCATCGGTCATGCAACGCAATTGATTGTCGAAAAAGGCGAAAATCTCAAGTCTTTACTTCCGGCTTTAGTTGTACTTGCAGCGGAATACGAGGCTTTCGATCAGGTGCTTCACATATTTCAGGACTTGTACACTAATCAAAGGCTGAAATCCTCCTGAAAACTCTGTTCGAGCAAACTAAATTTACCATTGATACGCCCGGCTCAGCATACTACCTCTTGCAATTACTATCCTATCACATTCATCGTCCCCGTCTTTTTAAATCTTACCTTCAGCAAACACTCACCATTGATCATATTGTCCACCCTGCCCTCCTCCCCGAGATACTTTTTCCCTTGTCCGAACCTTCCCTTCCAATAGTCGTTCGGATATTCGAAATTTGCGTCCGACGGTTTAAGAGAAAATGTGCTTCAAACGCGCAAAAGTTCGACGTCTCATTGAGTAGAATGAAGGCCATTGCATCGGAACTTGTCCGGACAAGTTTTGACTTGGGCGGAAAATGGAATCAGGCAGTATGTTACCTTGCCAGAATCATCCTCCGATGGAAGAATGCCATCGCCGAAAGCTGGACTACTCCCTTCCCATCTGTTGGTTACTTGCTTGGCATTCGTGCCATACAAATTGATCCAGACGACCCTGTTATTGAATATCTTCTTTCGCATCTATATACTCATACGCATAAATCTTCGACATTCCGAAATGACTTGAGGTTATCGGCTAACGTGTATCTGACAAAGGAGAATATAGCTCGTTTGATAAAAGAAATGGATTCGATCAAGTTCAGTGGGTTAGCAATCGCTATAGCGAGTTGTTGGCAGAGAGAACATCCAGATGAAGAAGATTTCGGAAGTTGGATCGCTGAACTTGAGAATAAGGCTGTTCAATTGGGAGTCTTGTCATCCACAAACAAATCTTGGTACTCTTGTGAGACTTCGAAAATCTGATATCACAGGAAATGGGAGAATTTAATCCAAGGATGGATCGAAGCAACGCCCAAAAAGTCTCCTCTCCTCCATAAATCAATCATTGAGCAGTCACCATCTTTGTTGACGGAAGAATCTAGTCCTCAACGGAATAACGATGATGGAAACCGATCTGTATCTGCTTCCTCATCACCAGCATCCCATCTTACAACACCCCGTACTATTCGAAAACGCTCCGGTCTTCTCTCATTACCGGCCTACTCATCCATTAAAAAACCCCTAAATTCTGCCTCAACTTCGGTTAAACATGCCAAGCATTGGTTCAATATTTACAAGGCACAGAAACAACAGACTACGCCTGGAATGAGTTCGCCTCTGGTTAAGCTCAAGAGTGGCAAATCTTTTGAACTCACAGATATCTCAGCTGCGAAAGGGTTGACCGAAGGAGAGAATACTTCTCGGAGAAGTCAGTCTTCTAACTTATCACAACTAGAAAGGAGATATAATAATGAGAAAGTTGATGATATTGATTCGGATTCCGAAATTGGACTTGACTCCTCGCTATTATCGGTCGAGGATTCCGACCTAACTGCTCGCCCATTGGCAATAACTTCTACGACCTGTTTAAGGTCGACAGGCGAATATACGAGTGAGAAATTGTCTATTGGAGCAGATTCCCCGCTTACGCCGATCCGTCGAACGAAGTCGGCGAATCGTCTCAAGCGAAATAGGAATAGCGATTATGAACTCGATGAACTATGTATACCTCTCAAAAAGCGAACGAGATCACTTACACCTTTGACGGGCATTGAGACTAACATTAATAAACCGAGAAAGAAGAGAAAAATTATATCTCGAGATTTCAGCGATGACGAGCTTAACATAATTTAATACTTCAAAGTTTTGTATGGTAGATCGGGTAGTTGCATCTTTTTGGCGGGGAATCAGTTTTGGCTCTTCTTGAACATGTACAATAGACAGAATTGCAAGGTACGAAGAAGGATTACCTCATTTGTAGTTTTTGATGTCTGCTACTGCTCAGATTGAGAGTGCCTTGGATGTGGACCTTCTCGGGTTTGATAAAAATAGATTATCAAGGTCGAGGAAGAGGAAAGCTGTTACGAGATTAAAGTAACTAGAAATATCAGATTGTCTTTTACAATTAGATGATGCGAGACTTATTTTCCATATACATGACTGTTGTCGCAAGGCGGACATTGGTCATAATACGTTATCTCCATTACTGTTGATTTGCAGGTACTTTGGTAGATTATGTAGATTACTCGGTAGCGATACGCGATGGATCTCATTGAAAGAAAATAAGATAGAGAAAGACAATTTGGTATCCTGCCGGATTTCTTGCTCTTTTTTCATGATAACAAATGGAAGTAACACCGTCCGGCTACAAGACGCCACAGAAATCCCTCCTATCCTAGGTTATATTTCCGAGATTCCATTTAATTTTGCCAAATCCACCAAGCAGTCTCCGCAATACCGGCCCAGCTCCTTATTGTACAATGAATCACCACTAACTTGCTCGCATTTCAAACTTTCTTCTTTGAGCCAATTTTCCCATTCTGCTTTTATCAAGGTTTTTTCAATTCCAGCGATCATGCGAAGAGATACAAGAACGTCATGCCGCAATGCTCCAAGTCGTTGCCGGGATTGTAGGATCTGGGTTGCCATCCGACGAGTTGCAGGGTTGTAATATTCTGCCGCTGTGGAAATTTTCGCATCTTCATTGAGGTCTGTTTCAATATATATTTTCTGAAACTTGCGAAAGCTATGTAAATTAGCCGAGGGGGAAGAAGGTGAATGTACCATGTTGAATTTGTGCTCCAAGGAACTTGAGCTTGCTGTATCATATCATCCAAATCCTGAAGATATACAGCCTTGGACATTCTCATATTCGGCTTCACGCCAATACTGTCCAACCACACGGTAGCACTTCTTTCACTCCAAAAAGCAACAGTCGACTTTCCTCCAAGAAGCAAATTAACCAATATAGACACACCGAGAATAGCTATTAGTAACCACTGCGCCGATAAAAACACCGTGGTTGCTTTGTATGCAGTAAAGGAAACCTGGACTATCGAACTCGAAGCAATCAGCCCAAAGCTCATGAGACTTTCGATAATCAGGCTTGCTGTTGATCGGGCTCGAATAGGGAGTCTCGGTGAGGTTGGATCGATATCCGAAGTGAGTTTGCTGGTTTCTGAATCTGCATTGAAATAAATTGGTTCCGTCTGACTTCCAACGGCTCCAAAAAGTCTAACAATACCCGAAGAATCGTGTCTATCTTTCAGTTGAACAACTTGTGCTTTCGTAATCAAAACTATCTGCGCAGCAAAATCGCTGACTTCGGTGTTGGCTGCTCGAGACACGAGGGCTAACTAGTCAGCTTCACAGGAGGAAGAAGGGAATGATACATTTGATACCGAAATACGTCTTAAGCCATCGAATTCCTACTGAGATCTTCAGTTTACACTTAAATTTACTGATGTGGGTAATGCAGAACTTAGATTCTAGGATGAAGCTCTCGGCATGAGGAAGATTCCAGGAATGCTTAGAATCGGTGATGACGTAGCATCTTGGAATTAGCAGATTCTAGGTTTGACCTACAAATGTTCATCTCGTTTCTCAATGCATTGGTTTTCGGTGATAGGTACTCGTCTCTTCCGATCTAACAGTCAATCACGCCTAACAAACAAATATTTATACTTAGGGAATCTTCGTAGCCGACATTATACTGAAATGCTCTCCTCGATAGTTTGCCATCAGATTTCCAAGGCTGTTGTTCCAAGTCTTTGCAGATGAAATCCCTCTTTAATAATAGGAAATACCTTCGGAGCCAACAAGTGAGCTATACATCCCACTCCAGAGCCTACAATTGTCCCCAAACATAAGATGAAACATAGCTTTTGCCGAAATTTCAAAGTCACCATCGTAAACGATACGATCTAGATGATTCTCGCATCCGCATGTCATTGGTTCAGATGGCAATTTCAACCGAACAACGCGCTTGACTGACTGGTCAGTCTATTCAACCAGCGGGGGCAGAATGCCTCTCCCATCAATGCCTCTTACGGTACTCGCGAACGTATTGTCTTCATGGGGTGACATTGGTTCTGGGTCACTTTCGTCAACCTGTTCCTCATCTGCACTTTCCAGGGGCCCACGGTCCTCGAAATCCCTCAGGCGATTAAAGATTTCCGGAATTTCGAGTTTGTCTGTTGCTTTACTGTTTCGTAGGATAAGGTCCATTCTTTGCTGAACCGTATGTATTGAATCGAGATAAACGTGTATTTTTATTTTCCTGCCAATAGATTTGAGTAAAAGGTAATCGCAGAGATGGCCGCTAAAAGCTTTGATTGTTTGAATTGAGGAGAAAGGATATGATTGCTGCATAGTTTGAATTTGTAACGTAAATAAAGGAGTACCATCATGATTGTTCCATAGCAATAAGAGTACAGATAAATACCATTCATGGTAACATAAATTCGTCCTGAGAAATGATGAAAATGATTTAGTCTCCAGGCAGCTCGAAAAACTTGCGTTAGTACCTCGAGGCGTAAAGCAGATACCGAAAAGTACAAAGTCATCTCGACGAACTCCGGGAAACAAAGCTCGAAATTGGGCGTCGTGTTTTTCCAATTCTGCGGGGTACCCAGTAGGAAATTTCCTCTCATCGCTGCTTCCCGGCCGTCCTCTTATCGACGAACGTCTAATAACACCTTGTTTTTCTCTGGCTAGCAATGCAGAATCAGCGACAGCTTCTGGACCTGATAGAATCCAGTCACTTCCAGGATCAATTTGAGCCACGGTAGAAACTAATCCCCAATTCGTTGATCCCCAATAATTTGCTAAGCCACCGCTGGGGATATTCTGAACATCGCCATAGCTTGCGGCGACAACTGCCTTTCCACTGAGTTCTGTGCTAACCGGAGGCGAGATCAACGTATTCGGCGCAAGACCTGAACTTTCCCCTTGAAATTTCAAGTCTGTTATTCTTCTCGGTTGCGATATCTGTGGAAGGGATGAACCTGACGTTGATATAACGCGGTTCTTATTATGTCTCGCTTCAAATTTCTGAGAAATCTTAGTATGTACAGGTTCCTTTTCAGAGGCAGATCGGCCGAGTTTGAGTTGTTCGACGGGTTCAATGCGATCATCTGGAGCGGCAAAGTCGGCGTAAAATGGTGGAATTATCATCGACGCATGAGGTTGTGGAGATGATACATCTACCGCAGCTCGTTTAGCAAGTTCAAGCGTCTTTAGCCATTCTGCGAGTTGTCCCTCGGTTTCAGCTTGAAAAACCGATCCAGAGCTATTTAATCAGTAGCCGGGAGAGTTGGACACAAACTTCTTCGTTAAAACCTCGAAACAAAACCTTCGATCCTCTTGAACAGCTGTCTTTGCATTACACAACAGAACGCCAATCTTCTCACCCTCTTCAACACCTCTTTGTCCCGGAATGAGCCACCCAATCATTCCATCTTTGATATAGACCCATCGTCTCACCCAAGTGACTCTTGTAGATTTGTTTGCGTTAGCCGTCTTCACAAACAACCAGCCCTGTTTTATTGGTCGTCCATTGAGTTCACTTTCATCGATTCCACCGGGAGAGACGAGAGTACTAACAGCATATTCGCCCAAGTCTCGAGGAGGCGTGAATCTTTCTATTGCATGTTCTTCCAATCTTGTTCGCTCGTCAAGTAGACGTGCCTCGAATGAAGAATGAGATTTGCTCATTTCTTCGTTCCATTTAAGGATTCGCGAGAGTTCATCACATACGGGTGCAACAGATTTTCCAAGTTCGGCATATTGATTGGAACAGGTTATTGCCGAACGACCAAACGATGTGACAAGTACAGTATTGAGAGATGCACGAAATGTGGCGATCTTGGATGAATAAGCGAGTGAGATTTGGAGATACTCTCTTCGTGATTCGAATAATTGAAAGGCATCCTCATTCATCAGACAAGAGCAACAAATGTTAATTTACCTCTCGCAAAGCGCTTGATTCCTTACTTTTGGATTGACTGTGATATCTGTTCAGCAGGTTGTCGTATCGCTCCTGAACATGATGGAACTGTCTCCGGCTTTCCTAGCCATTAGCACTCCTCGGGGTACGATTGATACTTTCATTTCCTTGATATCCGAACGCAAGAAGCTGGAAAGGGACTCGGCGATAAGGTTATCGTTGACTTTAGCCTGAAAAATGAGATGTTCGTCTGCAGCAGACGGACCCTGCCAAAGAAGCTCTCGAATTGGCCCTTACTTATCTCATACCATCGCTGCATTGTAAGCAAGGTGTAATCCGGATCTGGTCTCAGCATCTTTGCTGGCGGCGGACAACATACCCACGAGATGCTCGGTGAGGAAGCTCGGGATAGATTTGGCGAGGATAGACTGGGTGGACTCCTCGAGGGCTGGCCGTCAGCGGAGCTGAGCGAGAACAGTACACAGCAGAGCGGCGGTGAAGTCCCTGAACATGCGGACATAGGATTCGAGATGTTTCTCGAGTGCCTGGATCTGGTCTTCGGCATAGCGCACAGATGCCCTGAATGTTGGGCTGTCGAGGGCCGCCTCGCGCAGTCCCACGGCCACCAGCGACGGCGAGACATCGTCCATTGCGCCTGTCGGGATTCGCGATCGTTCCGCCAGGCGATGACGTGCTGGAGGTTGGTTGTTGCCGTTGGTTGCACGTGGCACTGTTCCCACGATGACGTACTGGCCACTGCACGTGGCAGGGCGACCAAACAGCAAACGCCTGGTGGCGCCCAGTGGCGCTGGAGGTTCCCGCGCCGCCCGCAACGCCATCCTTCGCCTTTTAGTCAGCATCCTTTGAGCGACTCGCCATAGCTAACACACCAGCACATCAACATATCTCCACATCAACATATCAACATATAACCACATCAACATATAATCACATTAACATATCAACATATCAACGTATAGCCAACACCTCAATACACAACCACCATCTCCTATGTCTGCATCCGAGGATCTCCAGCTCTCCATCCCGACCACCGGCACAGTACAACCCTCCCGGCCATCTGTCTGCTTACCGCTGTATAGGCAGGCTCTCCAAAGTCCCACGTCGTCTACAACATCCACATCGCCCTTCCTCTCCGCTCCTATGTTCTCTCCAAGCGGTACTCAGAGTTTGCTGACCTCCATTCCTCTCTGCTCGCCACTACCGGTGTTGCCCCTCCCGCACCGCTGCCTCCAAAGCATTTCATCGCAAGCACCATCCAGTCATCCAGCCTCATCGAGCAACGCCGTGTTGGCCTAGAGCTCTATCTCTTGTCCATTCGTGATCACGAAGATAATGGGTGGAGATCCTGCCCTGAATGGAGACAGTTTCTTGGCCTTCCGGTTTACAAGAAACCGTCAGGCTTCATAAACAAGGGTATTGGAACTCCTCAAGAATGGAACGACGTGCTCAGAGAAACAAAGCAATTGCTCCAAATTACTCGAACCCATCTGATTCGCCGCACAGAGGCCAGCAGTGTGAGTGAAAGTCACTCAGAAAGTGCAGGTGCAAAACGTGCTCTTGTGTCTGCTGGAATCAAGATTTCAAATATGGCCTCGAGTCTAGAGACTATGGAAGTCCCTGAAGGCGAGAAGCGGCGGCGGCGGGATCTAGTCGAGGTTCTCAAGCAGGAACGCGATGGACTAGAAATTCTTTCCATGAACATCAAGTCACAATCTCCATCCCTCGATCGATCCCCGCCGCACGCACGAAATATGAAATCTCCTACTCGACGGGTGTTTGGAGCAATCAAGGAAACCGAAAAGACAAGGCAGCTTGACAATTCTGGGTTGCTTCAGCTACAGACCGAAATAATGTCCGATCAAGATTCTCATCTATTAGAATTCGAAAGGATTTTGGCGAGGCAGAAAGAGCTCGGCCAGGCGATCAACCAGGAACTATCTTCTCAGCATCAACTGTTGAGTGAAACCGATACGGATTTGGATCGAACCCAAACCAGGTTGAAAATCGCAACCAAACACGTGGAGAGGTTGAAGCAAGGCAATAATTAATTATTTATTTACAGTATCTCTATTTACACAGGACAGGTTTCGGGGTTTGGGTAGACTAGCAGGGAGTTTTGTCATTTCTTCTTTTTATCTCTGCATCTGTCCGTTAATAACGTTGTCGGAATGAATCATGCATACAACGGACACCACCAGTCTCCCTTTGGTTCCCTACTCATTTTCACACAGCGGAAATGATACCATTCATTAGGACAATCAGGGTTTTCACAAGCAACCATCTGTAAATGAGACCTGTCCAAAGAATGAAATATACCTGACCATATGAGACATCTCGACAAAAACAATAGATGCCCTCGTCCTCTGCAGTTTCTCTACCAGATCAGCAGTGCGGGAGAAAAACCCATACTGCACAATCCGTTTCGGCTGTTGTTTATTCCTTTGACCTTTCCTTTTAACCTTCCTCTCCCCCAGACCCTCCACAGCCAGCTCCTCTTCCATTTCCAAAGGGTTTGAAGGATATAGCTCTTTCAGCCTTTCTTCATATCTTGCTTTTTCCGTCTTTATCCGCTCAAACTCTTTTGTTACCTTTCAATAAGCCTTGTTTGTTGCACACTCGAAAGCACCTTCTCTAGAACAACCTCCGCTTCTCGGACATTCTGTCTTCGATTTCCTAGAAGAGTCCACAGGGCAGCCCCCATTCTATCCAAATCCCTTTCCTTGGACAATGAATCCAGCTCCGTTTCTAGTATTCCTGATTGCTGATCATGATATTTAATAAAGAAAAGTGAGCGTTGAATTTCGAGCGGAAGGTTCTCTAGAACTATTTCCTCAGGCTTGTTCTGACAAAAGAACAGTACGAGAAGCATTATCTGCGATTATTGAACTAAGATGAGAGTCTGTAGACGGTGGGGGAGGAATCCCTCCGGCAATTTCCATGTTATGGACTACAGACGCGGAGACGTGAGGTCGAAAGTGATACAAATCAGTTCGAGCGAATTCAGGTACGTTCAACATCTTATTGTGCGTCGCCAATATTATGTATTTCTAATTCAAGATCTTTCGCACAGCTCTCCAGAATATGTAGGCTGGTTTCCAGAACGTGATATCACGGACAACTTGGTCCCTTCGTTTCTCAGTGCTCTGGCCCAACGAAATACTTCTCCATATGCCACCATCGCCTGCGCCCCGCACAAAAGAGCAAAACATTCAAGAGAAAGTCTACCAAATTCCAGGTACATCAACGAATATAATCCTGCTATTCCAGCCCATGCATTCGCCGCGATTAATCCGACCAGGATCATTTCAGTGATACGAAACATCTCGAAGTCGACGCCGAGATCGCCTTTCATCATCAAAGATGCTATAAGTGTGTTGACTTCGATCATGATGAAGAACACTGCGGCTGTAGTGTCCCACACTTTGAGAAAAATCAGGAATTGAGGCTCATCAATGACGAAGGATACGAAGTATAGCGGTATTGCACCAATCATCGCTATCTGGCCCAGGATAAATATTGTTGTTGAAAACAAAAGATGAGATCGATTCATCAGCAGTTTCGGTATTCGAGCATATGAAATCCCAGTCTCGAAAATCCCGTATACATCGTAGGTCAATCGAACAAAATTCCTCGACACATAGACGGGCCCGTTCAATAAGAATATTAACACCGAAAAACTTCCCCCGGCTAATAATCCTACGAACAAAAAGTGACTGATAAACCATCTACGGTACGATTCAGCCATGCGCAGGTCGTTGAATAACACCAACAACACACCGCTAGCAGAGTATAGGGAATATGAGACGACTCCCGTCTTGAAGATCCACGAGTCGATATCCGGTATTGCAACGGTCATGACGGTGAGTGGTCGAGAGGAGTGAAATCAACCGAATCAGTCCGTCACCTTCTTTAAGCGGGATGACAAAAGCCAGCCCCATGTTTCTTTCTTTAAGCCAGATCGCCAAACCCACGAGTCGTCCTTTTCCGGACATGGCGGATAATTCTGGTTAACTGCCGTTCCCCGAACCAAGATCGGAAATTTGGTTAAGCCACATGGCTGATGGCAACATTCTTGCCAGTCTAATGACCGCATGAGGAACTTGAAACCATGGAGACAAAAAGATCTGCAAGATCTGAAACTGCTACAGGATATTTTTAGTAGCCTGATCTTCAAGCCCAAAGTCCAGGCTCAAGCCACGCTTATACTGTAATCGTTACAAACTCTTATTCTTCTCTGCTGTGATATTTGAAGAATTATCGGCGCGGGAAAGCGAAAGTGTTGAGCCTTCATGTTTCAATACGATGAAATGCTTGAGGACTCGAGTATACGATTGAAAAGACTGCACTTGAGCGCAATACTTCGAACGGAAATATCGTGTAACACATCGCCAAAATAGCCATTCCGAAAACAGCTACGCTAGCCTCCACCAAGACATCATAAATTCTTCTTGTAATCGTAGTCTGTCGAGTGCAGCTGCGTCTAATTGACTATGATTCTGCTCGCCATGAGTGCATTTATCTCGACCAGTAAGTATAATCCCGCGCCCACTCGTGTTCCTGCTGGGGTAAATCCTGTAACTGCAACCGTGGTATGCAGGGCCACGGACTCGGATTCTAACCCACTTTTTCTTCATAGATAATAGCTGCATTTGCCCCTCGCGTGAGTTGCATAACAAATATGCTCATTTATTCGCTTTATTCCTCTTTATCAGGTACGGAAAAAGGACTGGGATTTCTCGAAACCAGCACCGGTACCCAATAACCAATGTGACCGATAAAGACAACTCTGTTTCTATAAGTAGCAATGAATCAAAACTGCAAATAACTACCGAATTACAGCGTCACTAACAACTCCCTTATTATCAATTAATCCCACAAGCTATACAAAATAACTCTTTGTAAAAACACCTTCAAGATCGTCCAGTTCCTCCTGTGAAAAGAATTTGATATCTCTTCGTACCCAGCTTTCAGAATGGGTCTTTTTGAAGTCCGCCAGTGTTTTCTTGACAGTATTACCAATCATTCCCGAGTCACTTGCTGCCTTCCGAGCATATAAAGCCAAAGTCTTTGGCATCCATTCCCGTTCAATGGAATAAGGAAAGGCCAGAATCAAGGCACCTAGACCCAGAACAGCAGCGTGTCGTCCGATGAGGAGACCTTGATCTGGCGTACCAGGGTTGGTATCTCCAGCTCGTTGAAAAGGAAGTCTAAATTTGTCGAGTTCGCGAGAAAATCTCTCGGCCATTTTGGGAATATCAAGACCGTCGGGTCGATCGGCTGTCGTTGCCGAGCAAGTTACTATACCACCGAGTGTGTACGAGGCCAACTGCCTGATTTCAAGTTGTGGATCGGCTAATGCGCGGATAACGACTTCGCGTAGGGTACTTTTGTCGGTTTGTGTCAGTCGAAATAAATGGTCAAAATAGAAAACTTGAATAAACTGAAGAATTCGTTGACGATGATGCCACTTCTCAGACTGGGCTGTTTGAACGATTCCCTGAACCATCATAGGACATAACCAGGAAGGATATTGGATGGCAGACATGAGAACCAAAAGATTTTGAGCCATGTCACTCAGCTCGTCGTCCTCTTTGACATCAGCCATGTGCAAAATAGCCGGATATATCAGATCAAATGCGAGTGCTGCTAGACGCGAGGGTGCTCGGATACTTTCAAATCCAGCTTTGAGCCATGAAATCACAGTCTTCGAAGCGAGCGTGTACGGTGTCGGAATCTCGGTTCCCGGCTGCCTTTCCAAACGCCAAATGTCAATTTGTTGAAAAATCTTGGTCCAAGTAGTTCGAAGTTGACCATTCGTAGTACGAAATGCCCCAAGAGTTCCAGCGGAATAATTGAGAGTAAGGAGCGTAAGAGCATTACGAAAAGAAGGATTTACCCTAGCTGCATCGAATCTATTCAGACATGCCGCAATTTCCTTGCGAACACCTTGAATAATAAGTTTCATCAAAACTTAAATGAAACATACCGGTAAAAGGATGATCGATATTCAAGACGAGATGATTATAAGTATCCGAAGCAGTAGGAAATTTCCACCCTGCCATTGAGATAGCGGATCGAATTAGCCTGAACCGCGAAGCTTCCTTAAAGGCAGCATTGGATGAACGGTCAAGCCTAAACGATAACAGCATACTGATAAGCGGTTCACTACGAAGTGGATCTTGATTTTCCTAAACGATGAGCTGAAGAAAGGCTTACTGTATACCACTGATATGTGAATGAAGTCTTTCCAAAAGTTAATATTGTCAGGTGTAAGATCATCTGAGAATATCTTCTGCAGAAGCGGCATGATCCATTCCCAGACTTGTTCTTGTTGCTCTTCGTTTGCAAATCTCAAGGATCTAAGCAGAGCAGACAAAACCTCGCTGAGAGCTCTGTGCTGGTGAACAATACTGCCTTTGCCATACATCTCGAGAATCTGTTCTTTAACTTCTTCTGGTGTCGCACCATAATTACTCGACCACAAAATGGTAAAAAGAAGCTTGCAAGATATTACCAAGCCATGATTGAAATTGTTGCCGAGATGGCCAGGCGGTTCTTCTGTCAGTCGTTCAAAAAAGGCTCTGAAGAAGTCCGGAGTCAGCTGTTTCGCAAGGTAATCGACTGATTCACGCTCTTCGCCTGTTAGATTTTGTGTAATGATCGTGAGATTGTTGGACCATGCTTCAATCCTATCAGGCCAAGCCAGCCAACCTTTGTTGCATGAATCAAAATATATTCTAGGGATCAAAAAACAGGGACAGATGGATGATTACTGCTTCTGGTTGGAATGTACTTTTCGATGAAGAAATAATTCCAAAAAGTCCGGGTCCGATTGAGTGCTGACATAGGTCGTATTTGGCGCACGAACTTCGTCCAAGACCCAATTTGCGCGGTTATTCTGAGCAAAGACCCGTTGCCATATGGGGCTCAGGATCTTATTGTCAGGAGAAAGACTCGAGAAGAGTATCAAACCCCAGAGGAAACAGCATACCATAGATACCGTTGTTGTGGGTGCGAATCGTATAGTCCTTTAACGCAAAGAGTAAGAAGATCCTGCTCGGGGAGGTCGCAATAGTCGGCTAGATTATCGTGGAGTAAACTAACAGCAAAAGAAGCGTTGACAGTGTGAGGCGCTCCGGCAATTTCGATGAGTTCCTTCCTCTGAAAAAGTTAATCACATCGTCTTAGTACATGCATACAAAAGCAATCTTGGACTGTAGGTCGACATCAGCTTTCTTTTCAATCTTGCTTCTTAATGTATTGATGAGGCTTTGGGAAACTTGATCAGAGTTTGATGCTTTAATCAAACCTTGAACGGGATAGTCGAATCGACGTTTCAGGTTAAACTCCATCGCAAGTGTCATTTGAACTCTACGAACAAGGATCTGTATCGAAGGCTAGGCTGTGAAAAAAAGGCTATCTAAGAGAGATACTTTGTGAATTTTGCTGGCAAGCACTAAATTGGCGAAAGCCTTTCTCATATAGGATGGACTCGATATGATAACCGTTTGAAATGGTCTGACGAGCATTGTAAATAAAGCTCCTTTTATGACTTCGAGATTGTCGGTGCGAGTCGATTCAAGAACCTTGGAAGCGATGTCGAACCGGGATCCAGCAATAACTCTCGCTACTATCTCGAGAGTTGCCTGGGCATTTCTACCATTATCAAATCATCGTTCAAGAAAACGACATACATTCTGATTTCCGCATACGGACTAATCGAGAGGTCTAATATTCTGGCAGTAAGTTTTTTATCAAGAAGAGTTGGATTTCTGTGTGCAATGTTAATTCGATGTCTTAATAACTGGTAAGCGGACGCCCTACGAACTAGAAAGTTAAATTCGACCGAAATAAATGTCCTACCCAGGGTCGTTCGAGGCCATTGTTTCCGAGCCCCCTTGATTCCATATTTCTTCTTTTCTGCACATATAGCACTGATGGTACCATTCATAGCTGGATATTGATTACTCATCCCAAAGTCACAGAACCAAGTGCTTATTGCCTGAAAATAAGCCAAACAATAAATAATGTACATACTGCAATCATGTACTTGTAAAGTCGAACTTCGTCATTACAATGAGATTCCATATATTCAAGCATTTTGAGGAACTGCTCCGCGATTTGAGTCCGGGCAGCTACAAGCTGAAGATAACGGGTATCGTCCATGCGATCTTTGAAGAAAAAGCCACTAGCATAAAAAGGGGGCATGACAATATCCTCGCTGTTCAATCAGCAAAACTATTAAATCAGTAGCGGTACTCCTCTCCCCAGTTGGTCTTGACATCTTTACCGGTTGCAGGATCAAATAAGACGGATACACTCGATGATGCTGATCGGAGAATGTTGAGATTACGGCACATATCATCAACGCATTCGATTCGTGCTTTCGGGGTCAGGTTCATGTAAGAGTTCATGGAATAATCCAAAGCAGAGATGGCCTTTGCTGTTTGTTTAAGAAATATTTCAACTGCAAGCGAAATCTCATCTTGGGACGGATTATGCCATGCAATCGAGAAATTCTTGAGATCCGTGATTACTCCCCAATCGTGCTGTCCTCTTCCTGAATAAAATCAACAGGATGAAAAATAGCTAGGGCGGTACGAGGCGATTGCTGGTCTTCTTTGCTGCCTCGAGTCTCAAGAGGGGTGAAGTTTACTAAACAGCCCAAGTATGTCTTCATGACTTCAACAGCATGAGGCATCGTCAGGCCCTGGCATTTCTCTAGAATGTAACTAATGATCTCTTTAAACTCGTTTCCATATTTATAAAGTGACGATCCAGCGCCATGGCAGCATGTGGTGAGTATCTGTAAATTCCACACTAGAGCTCTATCTCTAGGAGGAATTTCTGTTCCTGTTGCACGAGCGGATCCGGCTCTGTTGTCCTCGATTTCACTGCGAATATTGGCCAGTAGAAGAGGTAGAAGCTTTCGGAAAGTTTTGAAAGAGTCGCGTTGTACGCAACAATTACAAAGATAGCTCATCGCATCAGTCGCATGATGGAGGACGTTATTCACAGCAAAGTGCACAATCTTATCAAGCGCATGATCGAAGAGTTCAGAGGATAGACCTGAAAAAATTGCGTCTGTAGCTCCAGAGATTGCTAATACAACAGAATCTTCAGGGGATTTTCCACTTCGCACTTTTCGTTCGGGCAAGTTTTCCAAAACTGTGAAAACCTTTCCGATGTAGGTCGTGAGGATTTCCGGGAATGATGAAGTAGTGCCCTTGAATACCGTTTCTTCGATGTCGTCATCAGGACGTGATTGATCACAGTCGTCGTCGTCCACAAGCTTTTCGATCATCTCTACATCAGAGCCGATCCAATCCATAGCGACTTGAGCAGTTTCAACGTCTGAAAGATCGACAAAGGGGACGATCCTGGCGAAAGTTTGCAAGACGTCGAGACTGGCAACGCATTTGTCGACGTTGATTGGGTTAATTCCATTAAGGACAAGACTCATGAGAGGGATAACATGGCACCGGTAATACTTATTATCGACTAGCGCTTGGGCAATTGAAGCCAAGGCATGAAGACAGGTCATACTCCGATGAGACTGTTTTTAGCAAATACAAATTCACAAAGCGTACCTCATCGATGCTCTGGAGCGAGGGATAAATTCTCCTCAAGGCACCGGGAAGGATGAGGTCTGGCTGCAACTGAGCTAAATGTTTCAATGCAGACCGCGCCAAACTGGCGTTCTTTGAATTCTTATCAAACATGACAGTGAAAATTATTGGACGCAGGATCAATGTGACGCGCTTTACAAGCTCTATTGTCAATTTACGGTCGTCTGGGGTTTCGCAGTCATCTTCGTGTTCGGTTGACCATCGTTCAAACAGGTAATATGTTATAGTCCAAATAAAAGTCGAGAGGTTTCCAGACCATTGCCCCGAATTTGAAGGATGCAGATTGGTCTCTACTGATTTGATGAAATCTTGTAATTCTGCAATTGCATCATGTCGTGGTTCTAGCTGAGGAACAATCGAGTAAACGACGATTCTGCCAAATGCTTTGTATGCGGAATATGTATCATTTGAACTACCTTGCTTCAGTAGAGTACCTCCAATAACTGCGCTGTTTTCCAATGAATTGGTCAAATGAGCACCTTCCCGACGAAGTCCCACTGGGATCGACAGGTCGCGTAATGCAGCAGTGAAGATGTACGAAAACTGTTCTGCAGAGAAGAGCCCGTATTCGCCAAAAGGTATGTGAGATATTTTAATGCATTCCGCGGCGAGTCTAGAGTTGAATCCTAAAAAGAGAGAATCGTATGAAGGAGAGTCTGGTACTGTTTGCCACAGATAGAAAATTGCTACGGAATTAAGTGTTTATCACAGAAATAAATTACTTGGTAACCAAAAGGCGGGCTGGGCTTCTTTGCTTGCTGTTACTGGAATTTTAAAGGGCAGTATAAGATTGAGTGCTGCAACTGTGCTTATGCCGGCTGCACCTGGTCCAAGATGGTACTAGTAATGAATAACGGAGGTCACCGGGGCAGTACTTGGGGGAGGATTGTTTGGAGAATATCCAGAATATGATTGGCATCGTAGAACTGATTAGCTCTGAAGGATATATTCTTCATGGTAGACATGTCGAGGTCATGAAGAATCTTTGCCTTTTTTGGGATATCCAAATCTCTCGGGAATAGAACTTTTTTCAGAACAGCATAGTAAGGCTTCCAATCCAAGAGAAAATCGACGCCTTTAAAGTACTTTTTATTCTTGGTTAATCGAACAAAAGCTTTTCCAAAGATCTTGTGGTTGTTTCGTTCTATTCCAGGCTGTAATGCGAGGTGATAGAAGAGCTTTGCGAGTTCGAGACGATCATCTTGGGGCAACGAGAACTTTAGGTCGAGCCATATTGCGAATTGCTTCGCTACCCAATGATCTGCTGCAAGGTCATAGTCACCAGCTTCTAGGCAGAGGTAAATGTTCTTCTTGATATCGCGAAGAATCAAAAGTTGATACTCGCGGGATTCGTTCTGGTAGGGTAGAGTTTGAAAGTATGGAAAAGTCTTTTCAGGCTGATCAGACGAGTGCTCCTGCATGGTTTAAACCACAGACTGAATTGAATGGCAGGAAGCGAATGGGGAAGAAGGGAGCGGAAGATGTATCGGAGGATGACGACGCTCCAGTCCCTGACCTAAAGGCAAATTCAAGGAGGCATTTATTTAAATGTAATATTCTTATAAAAGTGTAATATGCTGTAATATCTGTTTTTGATATATCTGTAGATTCAACTTTGATAGGCAGCATTTTAACAAGCAGTTCGTTGATGACGACTGCCGAGGCCGACCTTTCAAAAGAGTATATGCCTGATGCGTATAAATTTGACTTTTAGCCCACAAGCATTGTTCGAATTGGATCTTGAATTTGTCCAATGTCTGGCCAATCCATGGTATCTCAACTGTTGACTGTTTTCGTGAGCTTTTGATAATGGATAGTTCTCGCGCAAAGCAACTATTTCGATGATCCTGCATTCCTGAACTATCTCCAGCATCTGGAATACTGGAGAAGCCCTGAATATTCCCGATTTCTGACGTACTTGCGTGTAATCAGCTGTACTGATGCAGATACCCGTCATGCTTGAATATATTGGAGATGCTGAAGGAGAAGCGGTTCCGGGCCGACATAAAACGCCGTGACGTAGCCCAGAGGCTTGCAGATGGGTTTGTCTAAAGCGAGACTTTACTAATGGAGAGGATGATGAAACAATGGCTCGGTGAAATACCAGCAGAAGAGATGGGATGAAATGATAGGTAGTATGTAGAGATGCAGGATGACAATGATAGGTAGTATGTAAGAGATGCAGGATGAAATGATAGGTAGTATGTAATGGTGAATACAGACGAGATATAAACCATGGTATGGAATATAACCATATGGATATAAAATGTCATATCAGTCTATCTATATCATGTGATAAAATACATATTATTACCAAGCTATATCATATCATATATCATTATTGTCATTGTTATAATATCGTTATTACCAAACTATATCATATCATGTATCATTATTGCCATTGTTATAATATCGTTATTGTTATAGAATTGGGTTATAATTACCGAAATGATGTAAATTAAGGCTGATTTTCAGATTTCCAGTCACACACCACCACACTTGAACCTCGAGGATATCTGCACAATGTCATCACACGAAGGAGAGGTTCTGGAAGTGGAGGAAGTTGAAGTCGCTGCTGATACGAAAACCAGTGGAAGTATGTCTGTAGAAGAGGCGCTCAAGGAAGTATTGAAACGGGCACTTGTGCACGATGGGCTTGCGCGGGGAATCCGCGAGTCAGCCAAGGCGCTTGATCGGTATTGGCAGTGTTTCTGCAGCTAAGCGGCAGACGACAGGCTCATCTTTGTATTCTTGCGGAGAGCTGCGACGAGAAGAGCTACAGCAAGCTTGTGGAGGCGCTTGCCGCCGAAGCGAACATCAACCTGATCAAAGTCGCGGATGGCAAGAAGCTTGGGGAGTGGGTTGGGCTGGCGAAGCTTGACCGCGACGGGACGCCTCGCAAGGGTATGTCTTTGGCGGGAGGTGGCTGACTGCAGTTGTCAACTGTTCTGTATGTGTGGTCAAGAATTATGGGGAGGAGTCTGAGGCTTTGAATGTGTTGCTGGACTATTTTAAACAGCAGTAGATACAGAGAATCAGAATACAGAGAATCAGAATGCAGAGAATCAGAATGCAGAGAATCAGAAT
>LXFE01001471.1:0-14030 GCA_001929475.1 Neolecta irregularis DAH-3 | reverse complement strand
CATGGCCCATCCCCCCGGCCTCTCCCGTCCCTCCCGCCTCTACCATCCCGCCCACCTCTCCTGTCCCTCCCGCCTCTCCTGTCCCGCTCGTCCCGCCCGCCCCATCTGTCCTGCCCGCCTCGCCCTCCCGCCCGCCTGTCATGTCCCGCCCGACTGTCCCGTCCCGCCTGCCTCTCCCTTCCCGCCCGTCTCTCCCCTCCTGCCCGCCTCTCCTGTCCCTCCTACCTTGCCCACCTCACGCTCCTGTCTTGCGTACCCAGTTGGCCTGTTTGACCTGCCCATCTTTGCCCACCTTGCCCACCCTCCTGTCAGTTCCCTTGCCAATATTTAGATAGATATAAGGAATTATATACCTAATATAGCAATTTATACTTGCTTTTTAACATATTCCTGCCCTGCCCATCTCTACCCTGCATACTCAGTCTTTACCCGACAAGCATTCCGGCTTAGGGTAATCAGTTCACGGTGTCATGTGACCATTGCCGAATCTTGCGGGCAGAACATCTAGCAAATGGAAATTAATCTACAGTTATACAACCAACAGATTCAAATGAAACAGCAACTATCAGGATCAGAATTTAAAGGTGAAACTAATGGTCTACCGAAAAATGCAATTCAAGAAAGTCAAAGGGGGACCCTTGGGGAAGCAGCACATGAACACGCGGCATTCAAAACACATTGTAGGAAAATATAATTTCTACAAGCAGATGCGCCTTGACAAGGGCTTTCCAACGGTACCAAAATCGGTGAGATTGGAGCACTGGATGATGCAGAAATTGAATTAAAGTCATCAATCTGATTGGCAATCAGTGAAACTTTCAATCAATCAATCCAAAGTTGAAAATTATTCAATCAATCAATTCAAGGGCCCTGGATTGGGATTGATTGATTGATGGACACGTTGTAGTCAGGCATTACTTTTTGAATCAACTTTACCTGTGGCAGAGGCTGGCGGGACGGACGGGTCGGGCTGAACGGACGGAACGGCACAGTACGGGCGGGAGGGAAGGGAGAGGAGAGACGTGCGGGACGGGCAAGACACACGGGATAGGCAGGAAGGCAGGGGGAACGGGCAGGAAGGGAGGGACCAATGAGAGGTGGGAGCGATGGGAGAGGCTAGCGAGACTGGGGCGCAACTCCACGGGGCCTGCAGCAGGATCGTCTGTTTCATGGGCGCAAAGGGCGATGTGGGGCACCAGGCTGGCGGTTTTTCCCAGTCACGTGACGGCGTGCATAAAGAGAAAAACTCGCAGAGTGCGCGACGGTGCTTTCACCTTATTGCAAGCAGCGCATTTGCACTGGTTGCCATTAGAAAAGCGCAGAGCAACGTCCGTGTTCGCTAGCACCGCTTCTTCCTGTAGA
Organism: Neolecta irregularis DAH-3; assembly: GCA_001929475.1. Classification (NCBI taxonomy): domain Eukaryota; kingdom Fungi; phylum Ascomycota; class Neolectomycetes; order Neolectales; family Neolectaceae; genus Neolecta; species Neolecta irregularis. The sequence goes on along the minus strand of LXFE01001471.1, from coordinate 12,668 downwards.
GCTGGGCTTGATAGTACGCGCGACTATATGTAGCAGTAGACACAGCTATAGAACGCTATCCACAGCACCGCCAGCCTCGCGCTCGCTGCCCGCCTGTTTCTGCATCTCAGCACGCCCGGAACTCCCACTTACCGCCTCATAGGCAGCCTTCTTGGCCCTGGTTTTCCGCGCAAAGTCCATCGCCAGATCGACAAGCACTACGGCATAGTAGACTGCCCCATCAACACCCCGCCCATCCAGACAGCCATACTTGAAACGCCAATGATCCCATATACAACAGCCGCATGCGCATAGTCGGCAATCAGCGAGCTCATCGGGTACTTCCACTGATTTTCCGTGGATCGAGGGCCCTTCGGCTGTCTCTTGTACCCCGGCGAGGCGGTCGCATTGCATCTCGTAGGAATACGACTTGTGATCGCAATACATCCAGTTCTCCGCGGCACTACAAGTCGGCAAATCATACGAGTCCACGGCCGCTGTATGTAACGTAGTATTAAACCCTGGTCCTTGCCACCCCCGTGATTTCAACCTACAAACTCCACCATGTCCCGCCATCACCCAGATCTCATCATGTGCAGGAAACAGCCCGGCATCTGTAAGTGAATACCAGGATTGGCTCAAGCTGACTCTTCACAGCCATCGGCAGACTCTGCGATAAATGCGATGGAAAATGCCCCGTGTGTGATTCATACGTTCGTCCCACCACCCTCGTGAAAATCTGCGACGAATGCTCTTTCGGCCAGTACGCCGGAAAATGCATAATCTGCGGCGGCCAAGGAATTTCTGATGCCTACTACTGCGCAGAATGCACAAGGCTCGAGAAAGACAGAGACGGCTGTGTCAAAGTATGTTCTTCCCATAATAATTTCCCCTGCTTATTGCTCCCCTAGATTATTAATTTGGGCTCCTCGCGCACAGACTTGTTTTATGAAAAGAAACGACTTAAGTTTTCAATGGGTGGGTCCACTAGTTATCGGTGATATCAGGAGTTTATTATCAATCGCCGGTGGAATACATTGCTCCTGTTAGACTCGTTCGGTTCAAGGTACTCTTTGTTTCCAGTTTCTTCTAGTGTTTCCAAGTAATATGGGTGTATTGGCTGATGTAGCATATTTGACTGATGAATATGTAAAAGTCCGTTTATTATGCAAAAAGGTGCAATTCCAGTCCCTGAAATGGTTGGCAATAAACGACCTCAATATTACCTTGGTCTCGCGGCCTCGCCACTGGGTGACCCGACGCTACCCTCTATGGGAGGTGCGCAACATGACGATGAACATTTATTTTCTCAATTGACGCATAATATGGACTCACAACCAGCCTCTCCACATCACAGCTCTTACGGGGCTCGTGACATCACAAGGGACAAAATCTTTGAGTGTAGATTGCGATACACACTCTCAAACTTGGCCCTCTCTTGATACACCAAATTCCTCCCTGCTTCAGACTAATAGACGCATTACAGGATGAAGAAAGATTCATGAAGGTTTGACGCCACCTCACAGCCAATGCTTTTCTCACAAACGCGCTGCTCCACAAGCTATGCTCAGGGCGGGAGAAACGGGTCGTAGAATTGTTTTATTGAAAAATCGTCCACTTACAAAAGCTACCTCGGAGCGTACATAAACATTAAAACCAAGACAAGAAACCTCCCACCTTTGATAACATACATTTGAGTATTATTAATGGTGTGCAATGATTGAGAGGTCATCATACTGCTTCGCCTTGGTTTTTGAGTACAGCCTGGATTTAGACGTAGTTATATCAGCCTTGTCATAAACCTTGGAGAGCACAGCAGTTACCAGGTCTCGATAGAATATAAGCTCACCTCCATTTGGATGATTGATATGTAAATACTTTTCAGGTTCAAGAAGTGAGTGTAGAACGTAGTTCAATATCATTATAGCTCGATCTTGTCCATCAATGTCCCGGGAGGGATCGTAATCGAAGAGTTCATATTTAACATTGTCAGACTGGGAGTTTGTCTTCATTGCTTCTTGAAACAGTGCCACGATGTCGTGGTCTTCGTAGCCGTCGTATTCTTCATCAGAGTCAACACGGTCAGAAATGCTTTCAGAGTCAACGCTGTCATCGTCATCGTCACCGTCTACATCGTCAGAGGAAACGTCGTCGCTGTCAACGTCGTCCTCTTCGTCGTCGCTGTCAACATCGTCCTCAACGTCGTCGTCTTCGTCGTCCTAGTTACCGTCAACGTAGTAGCGATCCCATACTTTTCGCCGGCTATTTGATACATAAACCATCAAAGGCTCTGCTGGTTTGTTAGGCGCGTCTCGTATTATCGCATAATCCCGAATCCCGAAATAAACGACAAGTATGTCGATATCCGGTCCACGGATGGAAAGCTGGGTTTCGCTTGGATCGTAACTAATCTTTATGTCTGTGCGAATATGCGGGCAGAATATATCCAGAAAAGTAAACACAACCTTTGCAAAGGATTCTGAATGTGATTTGACTCCCTCCAAGATCTTGTGGCCAGAAAATGCCACAAGGTCAGAAAATGCTTTTTGATTGATATTTCTAGCGAGTGCTGTTGATGGTTTGCTATTCATGGCAGGTTTGCAAACCTTTATGACATTCTCGAAGAAGCCCTTTGAATATATTCCATACTCATTAAGGTTGAGACCATACCCCTTTTCAAGACGGCTGATCCACTGGGATTCTGGATGATGATCAAGAGAAAATCTCTCCACAACAGGTTCGACTTGTTCTGATTCAAAAAGCCTAGATAATCAAAATCACCTTCAGCCACAAGCACGTACTCGAATATCTTTAGGTTGTAAGGTGCATCTTTAACGTGTAATTGTGATATCGGCTTCCCAAACAGTTCGCAGTGAAATGTCGAGTCGTATATGTTAAAAACGATGAACGCTTTGCAGAAATATTTGGCCTTAAGGCATTTCCTTTCACAGAAATCTATTACATCCTGGTCGTCCGTTATGTCCTCGAGAAAAAATCTTTGGCGCGGACCAGTGTAAGTGACGCCAGTGTGTGGATGATCATCTGTGGTGTCTGTGAAATGCCCCGTTGCCAAAGACACAAAGAGCAAGAAGAGCTTCGGCAACATGTCAGTGGTTGTATCTGCGGGTTGGGTATAATTTGTGTGGATATAAGCTAAGCAGGCACTGTACCAATAGGACTTGGTTAACTTGTTATTTCTAAGTACTATTCCAGACTCACTTTATACACATGCCAGGTACTCTTAACTGTTTGTCGTTCTCTGTCTCAAATCTGTCCCACGGCGGATGTGTTAGGACGCCATCAAGCTAATCCGGACGGTTCGTCCTTACGGTAGACTCTGGTTGCAATCTGAATAGCATGCGCTATAAAGGAAACAGACTAATACTATTGAGTTTCCAGGGAGAGCCTGTTTGTCAGCACACGAACTTGGACTTAGTGCTGTGTGAGGCTCAAGTCGGGCACTCTATTGCAGTTGCTTACGAGATTCTCGTGAGAGGCCTCCCCGCCAGTCAGGGTAGGCGCTACTTATATACAAATCAGTACGTCTGCATACAACCATCATTTGCCTGCGTTACCTCCCTGTGATTCTCGGTGGCAAGTCCGATGACTGCCCCGGATGGACAAGGTTATGACGCTGGCGACTTCCTCTGACCGATCCTGCAGTTACCCCCAAAGCTCGGGTGGTAACTGTGGCGGCTTGGGGATTCGCGTTACTACGGCGATTCGCGTTAGTACGGGGACACTCCACGTCCCCACACTGTTCAGTAAGCTGGGCAGGCCTACTCTATGGATAATTGTGACGACTCACCCAGATCAAAATATTAATTTTAGATTTGGATAAAGAGATAGCCCAATCTCTGCAGAAATAGATGGCTGGATCATCTGGTATGCAGAAATATTTGGGCTCAAGGCATTTCTGTGCACAGAAAATTATTGCCTCATTTTTGTCCATTATGGCTGTGGGAAATCTTTTGCGCGGACCAGTGTAATAGGCGCCAGTGTGTTTATAATGACTTGTGATGTCTGTGAAATACCCCATTGCCAAAGAAAGAAGGAGTGACCATATGCTGCTGCTACTGCTTTTTGTGATGTATATTTTCCAGATTTGAGATCTTCAATAGCTGATTGAATTATTATTCTCTCGTAGTTATCCATTTTAAAGAGATGGTGATGGAGAATATATATTTTATATCGTGTCGGAATGAGGGGGGTGTCAGTTCGTACGGCGCTGAGCTTAATTGGTTCCACCACTGGAATTGGCTGCGCGGCCCACCAATGTCGGATGAGGGCATCAGCAAGTTTTCATCCGAGACTGATGGATCGTCTGAATGATCAAATAAAACTATGATTCAACTATATCAACTTGCACCGACGGCATACGATGGTTATATACAAAAGAAAAGCTCAAAAAGAAAGAAACTCCAGCAAACTGTTCAACTACAAAATGAATGACAAGAGAAATTACCACATCTCGCCGGATACGCAGGACCATCCTCTAACATACCACCCACCTGAACCGAAAAAAAGAAAAGAGAGAGCCAAAACTTGCTATTTCTGGGTACCAGTTATACCGCAATGCAACAAATCTTCTTCAGCATCTACAAACCTATCCGCCTCCATACTGCTCGACTGCCGTCTTTGTTCTTCTTCAACTAGTCCAAGACAAATGGAATCGTCGTTGGCACTTGAAGTCTCTCGATCAATTCGACTTGGATTCGCAAGGAAATCATTGGGTAATTCAACGACGCTGCATTTTTTGCCATGTATCAAAAAGCTAGACCGTTTCTTGTGAGATGATGCATGCGGAACTTCATCATTTACATTCATCCCAGAAGAATTATGATGGCTGTAGTTGCCAGATATCGAACGCGCTTGTTCAGGCGAAAGTCGTGACTTTTTCGAAATAACTGACGAACCATCTGAAAGTAATGGTGGGTTTCCCTGAGGAGTTGTACTTGATTCGACAACAGGCCGTTCTGGGGTCGTCGCTTGAGTATTTATCACCAACGGCACTGAATTCCGAAAACTTGAAGTTGACGGAGTCATCACTGTGTCGGCAGCCATTTCTAGTAAAAGGCCCTCTTGGTGACATTTCAAACGAGCCATTTCAAGACGAACAGTTCGGAGCGTAGCATCCAACGCCTTTGCATGTTCCACAACTTGGTCTCGAGTAACTTGTTGAATAGGCGTCAGCACATATAGATTCTTTGCATTCCGAGCATTTGCATCTAACTGAGGAGCCAAAACAGAGATATTCTCATTCAAATCTTCCAGTCTTTGCCGCACGATATGTCTTCGTGCACTGGCGACTTCAAGACTATCTCGCTGCTTTGCAGTAAAATTCGAGACGGAAGACCCGGAGCTACTCATCCTCTTCAAACCCCTTCCTTTGACAACACCCCGAAATCGAATGCCGGCACTTCGATGAGCGGCAGCGTAATTGATTTTGTGAATCCAATCGTTCATATCGTCAATATTTTGCGCGAGGAAGACATCTCTAGTGTTCCCTTGGCCGAAAAAGATGAACGCATTGGACTTTTTACGATATGTTTTGTCATATACTGCAACTGCTTCTTGAGTCGATAACAATGCATCCGATTGAAGGGATTGAATAGGAGGTTCAAAGTGAAGCGGTTCTTCATGTTCTCCACTTGCTGTGGAAATTCGTTTATGCCGCTTTTCCTGTTCAACAAGATTCTTAACCCATGCTGTATTTTTGAAAAACAATAGTTGAGAGCCAGTGAGAATTGCACCCCACTCTTTCCACGCTCGCCCTGCTTTACTTTTCTTCTTATCTTCCCTTCGCAGCAAGATACCGACTTTTGTGGCTTTAACTTCGACGATACCAGGCGGAAAGTCGTCCAAGTATCCAGGTATTACGCCGTGAGAAAGAAATGCAACATTAGCATATGCCTGGGGGCGAGAATTCGCAGAGACAACTTGAAGGACCGGAGCTCGACTGAACGCCCTGTGAAGCTTTTCAATGTCAAAGTTTGACAAAGTTCCTTTGTAACTGAATGGATCCTCAAGGCTGAGGTGCTTCGCAAGATCCGGACGTAGGGATTCTAAATTGCCCTAGATAGTTTAGCAGATATATCACAAAATTTCATACACTCATAAGCAGTGAATATGGATCGACGACGTGTTTTGTGGCCTTGCTCTTTGAATGTCTCTGGAATCCGTTTCGTTTAGGTTTCTCTACAACCAGCTGATTTCCGTTGATATCGTAATCATCTTCCACATGAACGAATGGAGTATATGTAATGTTGTCATAAAGACACTCTAGGACTTCAGGAAAGACACCTTCGAGTCGAGTATTTCTAATATAATCAAGCTTGGTCATTTTTTGACGATTATGATGATTGAATGCATCAGTGTGGAGCATCATGAGTGAGAATGCAAGGATGTATGGTTGTTCTAAACGTCAGTTTAAATTCCAAAAAATAATATATGCCTGCTGACAGATACAAACCAGGATTACAGAAATGATACCTCTGAGCAAATGCATCGAGGACTCGATCGATCTGCTGAGTCTCTTTTGGTAAATGGAGCTCCATTAAGAGTTTTCGAAGCGCCATATCTATAGGATCTGTGGAAAATTTAAAAGATTCCATATAACATTTTAAAGTTGCCAGTGAGAAGTCGTCGCCACTGATTTTTAGCAAAGTTTTGACTCAAACGTACTTTCTTGCGATGACGCTCGCTAGAGCATTATTGTTTAATGCTTCCTGCAACTTCGCGAGATACATGTTAGGAGTATCCTCATCTTGTCGAAGAGGGAGAACGACTCTTTCTTCAGGTTCAGGCTCAATGATGACAGGAGGGACATGAATGGTTGGAAGGAGGGTCGTCAGTGGTATGTTATTTTCCCTCTTTCGTCTGCTTCCAAATAGACTTGCCTTTTTTTTGGAGAGACTTCCACCACTATCCAGGCTTTGCGCCGATCCCACAGTAGAGCTACGATCTCGCTTGAAATTAGGATCGCTTGGATGTAGGGTTGCCGGTCCGGAGTAGCACGACCCGGTCGATTTCGGTCGATTGACTGGAATACCGGATAGATTCATAGTTGTAGCTACTAGCGCCGATGAAGCTGCCGGAATAGCTGTTGCTTGACGAGGCATCTCTTTCGAGTGTCGAGCAGAATGAGCAGAGGCTGGAGGCACTGAAGCAAGGTTATTAGATTCCGAAGGCCCAGGTTGCATATTCTCGTGATCACTGCCTCCAAAAAATGCAGAAAACGTCTTTCTCTTCTGTCTAGAGAAGCGTTGGATTGTCTGGACGATGGTAGTTGTATGAGTGACAGTGGTGGTGACTTGTTCGTGGCTGTCGGTGCTGGAGTGGGAGTTCCGAGGGTTGTCTTCCCTGCCTTCATATGGAGGTAGAATCGATGAATTCGAAAGACTGGACCGCGGAACAGGCTTTTCTTCATGACTAAACACACTAGCAGGGTTTCGCCGGCAAGAGGAAAAGGAAAGACGAGGCGCAAACGTCTTATCGGCCAAGTTTTGGCGAGTGCCAGGAATTGCGACGGAGTTTCGTCGCGGTGCCTCAGAGAACGAGCGGCTTTGAGGATAGAGTAGATCAGCAAAGGACTTTTTACGAAAATTGTGATCGCTCATTAAGTATTTCGAAACTGACTAGAGCACCTGGCTGGCGTCAAACGAATGTGGTGGAGAATGAGGTGGGCTTTAATCTCGACCGCCAACGTCAAAGGTGACTCAGACAGAACATTAACCTCACAATTCCATGGATGGGTCTGCCAAATCTCGCAGGCCTGGCCCAAGTAACTCCGCTAGCATTGCACGTCCCTCTGCTCTAACCCATCAGGGCCCATCCGAGAATGTTGATGCTGATCTGAGATAAGTTGAGTGCGCACCAGACATTCGTTGTGCCAAGCATGGTTTGCTAACTGACCATTCGCAACTATGAGTGTTTTTTATACTCAACCGTGCCTGTCATCTACACACCCCAACGACGCCAAAAATATTAAGTGGGTTTCTTCCAACTAAATCCCAATGCTGCCTCAATGACTTCAGACTCAAATTAATGATCATCTGAATCATTAGTAAATGTGTTATTGAATTGTTCTCCTGGGAGGAATTTTAATCTTATATTTCAATTGGGCTTCTTGAGGAATCCATAAAATAAATAACAAGTAATCACAGCTCTCCTTTCACATTCATAAATTAACTTGGGTCTGATATGGATCCAATACGATTAGATGGGTGACAATATCCATCCTATGGGGTAACAGATTAACGAAATTTGTAGCAGAGTTCGTTTCATTTGTTTACCTGCTTAAATTCTGGTTCTGTAATGGCTAAATTAAGCTGCAATGACGGATGTGGATCAGACAGAATAGAAGGGGTGGATCAGACTTCTCAAGCATGGATATAGGCGTCTAGTAAATCCGCATCCGCCAAAATCCGTCATCGCCGAGATCACGAACAAAGGCATGATCCGTGAGTAGCCCTAGCGACATAATAGAGAGCATTCCACATAACTTGAGACGTTATGAATTATAAATGACATGGATGTGCGAAAACAATATCTCGAACAGCATTGTGTTTGCGCAGGCGGTTGGAATGCGGTTGGCTCTGAAGCCATCTGAAAGATCTACGCAGGCAGTTATTACAAACAGCCTGGTGCGAGTTGCGTTTTGGCTCCTTTAAACCTCACAAGAATCACAGATGACTGATTCACGGTTTCGAACAGGGTTGTGTTTTTAGGAGATGCAAATCAGGTCCTGACTGCCCGCAGAGCATGGCGCAACGTGGTGTCAGGATGCATTCAATCTCAACATGAGAACGACTAGTTGAATGCAGCAGCAAAGTACACAGAGACTGCACTGCGATAATCGTCGTGGAAGGCTGTCACCTCTGCGTATATCCTCATAACAAATTATTTGAAGGGTTTTACAACGACCATACCAGCGATATAAGGCTATCTAATGATATAATTAGAAGAGATGAAAGGGAATCCAAGTTACACATGAATACAAGATCTGAGGCCGAATGCGGATTGGGGATAGCGGCGTTTACCGCAGTTACGATGTCTGGGGTCTACAAAATCATCAGAGAAATGAATTAATCGAGGATGGTGTGTCAGGTTTTACCAACACGGCAAGAGGCGTGGAATCATATTGCGGCCTTTATGACCGGATATAAACTTGATGATACAACACTTAGGCTAGGTATGTTTCCCTAGAAGATACAACACTTAGGCTAGTACTATAAACCTGGTCTAATTTGTACTTCTGAGTATCAAAACTTACAGGTGAAGTTCTTACCTCACTGCCTGATAACCAATAGTTCCTTCCTCCCTTCCTTCCCCACCACCTCATGGCTTCCTTACATTCGACCCGGGGTTTGTTATTTGTGTTTACCACGATCTTGTTGTTCCTGTCAACATCTGCACCTTCCAGTTCAGATAATCGTCTTCAGATACCGTTTCAATGGAAACCAACATCATTGCTAAGTAAAGCTGGAGCATTTGAGGAATTAACAAACTGTAAGACGCATACTTTGGGATTATCGGAACCAACCGAGATAGCTTTGACAAATTCTGCCGAACGGTCGATAAATTCAAATAATCGAATATATCACCACGATTTTGTGGTTCTTCGCTTTCTTGCTTCAACAGACTCCGAGCGGAGAATCTTGAAAGAAATTACCCATGTATTTGCCATACTAATCGCAAACACTTATTCATAGAAAAGGAGGTTTGATGTTTGGTCTTCAACAAGGGAACATATCGATATCTGGTATATTTTAATTCATTTCTTACTTATTAATCACCTATCAAGTCTCCAAGAGAAAGACATCCCAAAATTATTCTCTCTCTTACCATATTCACTTCAAAAGTCACATTTACTGTTAATCCCTCATGTACAAGTTTCAGTCAATCAGACTTGGTCACATATTTCAACATCCAAACAATCTTTTAATGTCAAATCACTCAATGAAACCTATTTCTCAAATTATCAATCTCTTGATACAATTTACATCTGGATGGATTTCCTTCGAGCTTTATATCCAGACCTCGTTGATATCATTGAATTAGGAAATTCTTATGAGGGGCGAAAGATTCAAGGAATAAAACTCAATGGCACTCCACCAAAAGAAGGGAAGAAGAAAAAGACGATCCTCATAAATGGGGCTCAGCATGCGCGTGAATGGATTAGCGTTTCGACGGTCAGTTATCTTGCTTCTGCATTGGTGTCTGGCTACAATCAAGATAACGACATCAAAAATATGCTTGATGATTTTGACTGGGTGTATGCTTCATTTCTCAGCACTATAGCCTGAATGGTAGATTTTTTCCTACCCTCAATGTGGATGGCTATGTATATTCTTTTGAAGTTGATCGACTGGTAAAATTCACATCAATGTCTTGAAGCGGTTTGACCTTCTAAGTGGAGGAAAAATCGACAACCGACTGGGTTCCCCTTTTGTACCGGTATACCTGTGACATGTCATAGGTGTGCTTATTCTTTTAAGGAATTGACCTCAATCGAGATTGGGGTTTTAAATGGCCAGAAGAGGAAGACTCGCTCGGTGTGAATCCTTGCAGCGAACGTATGTTCCTAAAAGGCGAAATATGGACTCATTGAAGGTTATCAAGGGGAAACCCCGTTCCAGGCAATCGAGTCAAAACTTTTGGCAGAATATATTGGAAATTTGAAAGACCACGATCACGAGGTCATTGGCTATCTAGATTTTCATTCATATGCTCAAAAGAGTACAATATTGCTTTCAGGTACCTTTACTGACGGAAGTTTTATATCCTTTTGCATATGACTGCGCCACGGTTGGTAAACACTCGTATTCTCTTACTAATTCCCGTAGACACCCCCAAATCTCGAAGATCTTGAAGAACTTGCGATTGGAGCAGCCCGTGCTATCAAACAGTCCAATTATCAACACTACGAAGTAGAATCCGCCTGTGACTATGATGATTATGGAGACAAAAATGGAGGTTCTGCTGTTGATTGGATTTACAATCAAGGCGCCCACTTCTCTTACATCATTAAACTTCGCGATACAGGAACTCATGTATATCCTCACAGGTGCATTCTTAATATTCTAGGGATTTCTGCTTCCCCCAGATGAAATTATTCCCTGTGGGGAAGAAATACTCTCCATGACGAAATTCTTTAGCAAATTCATCTCCGAAAAGGAAGGATTCATACATTAAAACGATTGTGTGGTCTATGGGTAATGTATTAAGTTGTTTGCATCTTCAATTTAGTGCTTTTATTTCAGCTCAAGCTTTCTCGTGTATCTCGATATCTGTTCATGGCACACTTCATTTTCTGCTCGGCTTATGAGGATGTCAATACTTGTGCTGATATATACAGTGATATAAATGGACGAAATAAACATTGATTAATCAGTCTTTGCCCATAAGGTGTACTCCCAGGTAACTGATGGATCTTTGCGTGAATGGTCTAGATCCAAAACTTCTGCGTTGATAAATTCCTGCAATTTCGCTCGTGGTTGTTGTTTCCATCTGTCATCTTTTGTGAAGTCAACAGGAAAGAAACAATCACAGTCAAACTCTTTCTGAATTCTCGTGTATAAGATGTACTTTGTGTCGGGATGTTCCATGGCTTTCTTGTATATCTGTGCACCACCGATAATGAAGATGTGATGCAAGGGCGATCTTGAGTGCCTGACTTGCAACATTCGAATTGCATCGTCGAGACAACCCGCAAGATGTGTCCCTTCTCTGTTTCTAGCGATTGAGAAGTATATCATCAAGTAAGGTCTACCCAATATCCAGTGCTGGGTTTCGGCTGATAATAACATTCACACGATCCTTTAACGGCCGAAATGTTCTCGGGATACTGTCCCAACATTTGCGTCCCATTATGACCGCATTGACTTTATCGTTCGGTGCAGAAGTCGTTACGCGTGCGAAATAAGCCATTTCTTCTTTGAGGCGCCATGGTAGTGCACAATTCCTGCCAATTCCTAGTGTTGGTGTTGCTGCGACGATTAATGTAAGTGGCAAGCCGGGCATTGAGTTCCTGTTCAACGCCTAGTCGTCAATTTGGTGCGAATAAGATATTATTGGCACTGTTCTGTAGATGTCTGCTCAATGGGCTTTAGACTGGATGTAGTCTGAAACTAGATTCTTTTGTGTATGAGTGCATTATATGCTTGCTATATATTCAGAGTGGGATTTTTTATGAATACCTCCAATGCCCAAGTTCTTTTACCAGAAAATGAAAGACTATATGCTCATAAGTTTCTGCAAGAGACCTCTCCAGGATAGAGCTTTTCCCACATATCCCACGATATCCTATGTGAATATTCCTGTCCGACCTTTAACTCACTGTAGATTATGCTCCAAAACATCGTTCAAATCCACTGCAAAATCCCTAACGTCAACTGGTTCTTGTGCTTCTATCTGATGACTCAGATCTCCCAGAAACCAAGCATCCTTGACGATTTTAGCGAGGTCTCGCAGCTCATGAGTCGCTCTGATCTCTCGAGTCAGAAAGAAAAGTCTATTTGAACAAGATGAGGTACGAGAGAAGTCGTATGACATTGGATCTGAAATACGTCAATGGCCGTAGCTGTTTTATTTTTATCGCCAACCTTGACCTTCAGTGATTTAGGCTCGATTTGAAACTTAGAATACAGCAGCAAGCGCAACTATATCACAGAACCTTCCGACAAGAG
>LXFE01001416.1:0-17348 GCA_001929475.1 Neolecta irregularis DAH-3 | reverse complement strand
CCTCTTTTTGCCCCAGTATATGACCTTTGTGTTTGCAATAAATCCTGAAAATATTGATTTGATGGGCGTTCATGAATCAAGAGTTATCCGGCGCCACTTGATTTATAACCCCACCTCCGTTATGTTTCGCAACAACCCTTCTCCTCCTAGATTTGCCAGAACCTCAGAGAAACGGCCTGTCCCACCGGCTCCCTCAAACAGACAAGTAGGCGGCGCATTCAAAGTTGCAAAAGCACCCAGCGCCGAATTTGCTTTGACAAACTGCATTCTGGTAGCTCCGCAAGATTTTCCGCAAAATACAGGATATATTATCGTAGATGATGCGTTCGTCTTTAGTGCTGCGTATATTGTCCCTGGGAGTTATCGGTTGATCGCATAGATTGGTTAATACTGTGATACCAGGAACACTTGGAACATCTGGTGTTCAGCGCGAATGGGCTCGATGGTCCTTGAATCAAATGGTCACTGTAGCTGGCTATGACCCATTTAGATCAAGTCCACAAGCGTATCTTGGTTCTTTGGATATCGAGTTGGAATTTCTCCAACCGAATAAAGGAACAACCGAGATCTATGATGGCGAAAAAATATCTGCATTCTTCAAAAAGGTATCGCCCTATCGTTGCGTCTCTTACACAAAGATGTATAAAAACCAGATATTTGCACCTGGTCAGAAAATGGTTATGGATTTCCGCTCGATCAATCTCAAAGCGACGATTCGCTCTGTACAATGTGTAGATTTGAATCTCCTTGAGCCCCAGAATCAAGCGCCTGTACAGAGTGATCCATTTGTTAGAGGAATTCTCACTCCTGAAACTGATATCACATTCTACAAATCTGCAACCTCTGATATTCGAATTAAACCATCGTCAAAGAAGCCTGCTGCAAATGCTATCATCGCACCAAATTTCAAGTTTGAAGATATGGGAATTGGTGGCCTCGACACCGAATTCAGCGCAATCTTTCGAAGAGCTTTTGCCTCGAGAATATTTCCACCTGGTCTTGTCGATAAATTGGGCATCCAGCACGTCAAGGGTATTCTGCTTTTCGGCCCACCTGGCACCGGAAAAACTCTAATGGCCCGACAAATTGGAAAAATGTTGAATGCAAGGGAACCCAAAGTCGTCAATGGACCTGAAATTCTCAACAAGTTCGTGGGCCAGAGTGAAGAGAATGTACGAAAATTATTTGCAGATGCCGAAAAAGAATATAAAGAAAAGGGTGAAGAATCGGGACTACATATCATTATTTTCGATGAATTAGATGCGATTTGTAAACAGAGGGGTTCTACAAATTCAGGTACAGGCGTGGGCGATTCGGTGGTCAATCAGTTACTCGCCAAGGTGCAATTGTTGCCCTCGTTCTCAATGACACTTATAGATGGATGGTGTCGATCAATTGAATAACATCCTGCTCATCGGAATGACTAATCGAAAAGACTTGATTGATGAGGCTCTACTTCGGCCAGGCCGTCTCGAAGTTCACATGGAGATCTCTTTACCAGATGAATTTGGTCGCCGCCAGATCCTCAAAATCCATACATTGAAAATGCGAGATAATGGAATCATGGAAAACGATGTCAATCTTGAAGAGCTTGCTTCTCTCACAAAGAACTTTTCTGGTGCTGAAATTGGAGGTCTTGTAAAAAGCGCCACGAGTTTTGCGTTCAACCGGCATGTCAAGGTTGGAACACTGGCTGGTGTTTCTGATGATATCGAAAACATGAAAGTCAGCCGAGAAGATTTTATGAATGCTTTACAAGAGGTTCGACCGGCGTTTGGTGTCAGCGAAGAGGAACTAGAGATGTGCATTCAGAGTGGCATTCTTAAATTTTCTCCACACATCGATGTATGTGACTAGTAAATTAAAGCTGATATTGCAGCATATCCTAAAGGAAGGCCACCTCTTTATGGAACAGGTCCGAACCAGTGCCAAAACACCTTTAGTAAGTGTGTTGCTGCATGGCCCACCATGTGCTGGGAAGACTGCCTTGGCTGCAACAATTGCAATGAGTTCAGAATTTCCATTCATCAAATTACTTTCTCCCGATTCGATGGTAGGCTTTAATGAAGCGTCAAAAGTAGCATACATCAGCAAGGTTTTCATGGACAGTTACAAGAGTCCTATGAGTGTAATTGTTGTTGATAATATTGAACGATTGTTGGATTGGGTCCCAATTGGTCCCAGATTCTCGAATTCAGTGTTGCAAACACTGATGGTGCTCTTGCGAAAGCAACCTCCAAAGGTATGTTACCGATCAAAACATCATCTCATTTAGTAGGGAAATCGGTTACTTATCATTGCAACGACAACCGAACGATCCGTCCTTGCTCAAATGGACTTGCTTCTGTCGTTTGACTATAAGATAGGTGTTCCAAACATCATGAATACACAGGAATTGAGCAATCTCCTGAAAGGCCTTCAAGCTTTTTCAGACACCGACCGTCATCATATCCTGGGCGAACTTGAGAGTGTTACTCTTGGAGATCGAATCAATGTTGGAGTCAAGCGAGTGTTAAATTTTGTTGAAGCAGCCCGACAAGATACCGATATACCAGGTCGATTTGTAGAAATGATGGCCGACGCAGTTGCGGAAGGTTCTGTTAATTAGATTATGTAGAAACTCAATAATTATTTCTATTATAAGCGTATGGCGGCACATGAAAACTAATCCTAGATAAACCGAAACACCATGAGCGAATAGCAAGTCAGATCAAGCAATGAAGAAAAATGAATGCTATTCAAAGTCTACTCCTGGCTTGTCTTACGAGTCCTAGCCATCGAAGCAGCAGTTGGTTTCATAAGAGATGAGGAAACATGATTTCCAGCTGAATTGGGACGATCAATAGCTGGAGGTTTTGCTCTGACTGGGTCTTTTGTAGCAGACGTCTTGGGACGGGCTTTCGCGACGTTGCTTGATGCTGAGGTAGATATCGGGACCTTCAACACCGGTGCTTTAGGAGTTGGTAGTGTCCTGCGATCTGATGCTTGAACACCTGGTCGTGTTGAAATCGGGGGCTTACTCTGAGTTGAAGATTGTAGGCTCCTCCTTGAAATCGGATTAGGTTTATCGGTTGCCTTACAAGGTGGTTTTGCTTGTGCAGTTGTACGGGTTACGGATCCAGGCATGGAAGATTTGACACAGGATGATCCTTGAGCCGCCGTCTTCTTCGTCTGTGTAAGGTTTTTCGTTGGTGAAGCCTTCAAAGGAGTAGAGGTCTTTGTTGCAACACGAGATTCGACAGCTTTTGCAGATTGAGGCGATGAGGTTTCTTCCTTGGTGATTTCAATAATGGCATCACTTTTGGTAGGTAAGATTGGTTGTTCGTGACTTGAGATATCATTAGACTCGGTGTACCCACTATCGTCATCATCAAGATCTTCTCTGCTATCTTGCTCGACGTGTTCTTCGATTTCACAAGGAACTGACTCGCTAGTCTCAACTTTAATCGCTGGGGTAGTCTCTACAACTGCAGGAATCTCTTGGGAGTCGTCCTCGGGGTTACCCAACTTTTCAGGCAATCTGAATGGACTTGGAGATCGCGAGGATGACTCGTCCGCTTCGATCGGACGAACAGGAATGAATGAAATCTTTATCTTTGTCTTTGTACGGGTACGTTCCTCTTGTTGAGATGACTCTACGATCTCCTGAGACGCCTTTGATTCAAAGAAGGCTTTCAGAGATGAGACCTGGACAAGATGAGCTTCATGAGTTTGCATAGATTATGAATATACGGGTTTGGCTTTTGCCTCGTTTGGAAGAGTCATGGAATAATATGCGGCGTAGGCAAATCAATGGACTGCAAGTGCGAAAACTAAAGCAACACGCGCGAAAGACGCACGTGGAATTTACAGTTACCCATTTGTTCTACATGACACAAGTACCTGAACGGGTGACAAATGAGCAAACATAAACAACTATGGCTTTACAGAATAGTACAAAGATTAGGCGGATGAGTAAGAGGACATATGTTGAAAACTCATCAATTTTGAGGCGTCCTGTTGTCCCTGGCTTGCCGATCCGCTTGAAAATATTTTTGTAACGCCCACGATGACGCAGGTCGAGGTTTCCAGCGTATCAAGTGACAATGATCACGAAGAGGACTGGAATGAAGATCTGGATGATCCCATCGAAGTGAAGTGCTTGTTCTGCAAAGACAAATTCCCTTCGGCATCTGTAGTATTCATTCACTGTGCCGAATCACACGCCTTCAAATTTGATGAAGTTAAAAGAAATCTCAGTACTTCTAAAAACCCAAGTTTTCATTGACTGGCAGAGCTCCATAATTTCTACGATAAGGTCAAGCTGATCAACTACCTCCGATCTGAAGTAAAAGAGGGAAATGTTCCTTTGAATATTCATCGAGAGGCTTTCGTCAATGACGACAAGTACTTGAAACCTGTTCTTGAAGACGACGCTTTGTTATACGGTTTGCATATGAAATGTGACCTCTTATCGACATTTATAGACCTTGAAGATGACGAAGCTGACAATTCAGATCAACATGGGGATCTTGAAACACGGCTGCGCAATTTGGAGCTTCAATTTGCCGAGTATAAGGCCGTTGTCCAAAAGACTTTGCATCAGCCACCCATTCCAGAAATTGCTCTGAAACCCAAATCTGAAGATCATGATACTCTTTACTTCGAGAGTTATTCATACAACGGTATGATGAAATGTTGAGTACCCTCTCATTCAAGACATTCATGAAACCATGCTCAAAGATTCTGTTCGAACAGAGGCTTACAGAGATTTTATTTACGATAACAAGGATCTTTTCACGGACAAGGTTGTCCTAGATGTCGGCTGTGGCACAGGAATCTTGAGCATGTTTTGCGCAAAAGCAGGAGCTAGGAAGGTTTTTGCGGTCGATAATTCGGAAATTATCTACAAAGCTCGTGAGAATGTCTTCCAGAATGGCTTGGACGATCGAATAGTGTATCAGCCCCAGGATAAGATAAACTAAATTTACAGCTGTTTGCGAGGAAAGATTGAGGAGATCAATTTGCCTGTTAACCAGGTTGATATTATAATTTCAGAATGGATGGTGAGTTCTCATTCGCTACTTGCACTAACTTTAGGGCTACGGTCTTTTATATGAAGCTATGCTTGACAGCGTTTTATATGCTCGAGATCAGTATCTCGTCCCGGATGGTTTGAGTAAGTGAGAATTCATCAAAACAGCTGATAAATAGTGATACCGTCTGAATGCCGCTTGTTGATGGCTGCGGTGTACGACGAAGAACTTATCAATGACAAGGTTAATTTTTGGAATAACGTTTATGGTAGCTATTGCTGTAAGACCCCGCTTATAGCTTCAGGATTCAAAATGAGCGGGATGAAGGATAAAATCCACGAAGAACCCGTGATTGATGTTTTACCCAAGACTTTGATTAGTCATCCGTCGACGTTTTATACTCTCGAACTTCATGACATTCCCGTCTCCGACTTATGTTTCAAGTCAAATTTTGAGATCACAACAAAAAAGGGTGTTTTGACGTCATTCGTGATATGGTTTGATAATTATTTCATGCGAAACAGAAGAACTCGTATACCCAAGGATGCTTTGGCCGAAAATTACAAAGGGGAAGGAAATGCGTTTACAACCGGACCTTTCTCTACACCAACTCATTGGAAACAGGTTATTCTATTGATTGAAGGTAATGGCACAGAAGTTCACGAGGGAGATATCATCACAGGAACTGTCAAATATAATAAACTCACAAAAAATCCTCGAGAAATTGTTATTGACGTAAACTGGTCAATAAACAGGCAAACAGAACGACACCAGGTATACTATTTGAGATGAAAAGATTTAGCTAGACACTGTTCATTACTGCGTACTGTATTTACATGAGTTCCAAGTTAATGAGGCTATACAAAGAGATATTAATACAAAGAAATAGACGTAGATTCTAAGAAAGGACCAAGATCGCGCCTGTCTCCGAAGTGACATCCGAAAAACATCATGAAAAACATCATGAAAAACCCACCAAAAGAAAACGATGGAAAAGCAACCAAGATACCGCGCCATTTCGCCACGAATAAAACCATCAAAAAGCGAGCCAAACACCCAACAAGCAGCAAAAAAAGAGCAAAAACAAGAACTTCCAGTCAATCTAACTACAGCTTTCTTCACTCTATTTGGTCCGCGCATCGTTGAAGGCCAGACTCGTCGAGTGCTGCAAGCCATAGACATCGCTGGAAAGGTTCTTCAATTGATTCAAACGAATATCCGCGCGCTTTTTCAATCATCCCAAGAACCTTCTTAATTATCCCTGCTGTTGTTCGATGGCGATCGAAATTAACAAGCATTTCCTGCGGCATTGATAATGTAGGGACCCGGTCAGGTCGTTGTGCGTTAAAAATTAAATCCGAAAGATAGATTCCTGCCTCTTAGGATGAATGAAAAGTTTAAAATAATACCAATGAAAGGGATACATTCTTTTTGATCTGGGTCATCAACTTCCATCACCATACGAAGGTTCCTCCAGTTTCTCAAGGGTGAGGCTACTGTCTCAAGCTCGCGAAGGACCTTCAGATCGGCATTCGACACACCTCGCCATGTCCTGCGAAGTTTCGCAACATGTGGTGATTGCAGTGCGAGAAGTATCTGAATAAATGTTGCAAAGTTTGACAATCGATATGAATGCTGGATATTAGGTTACGAAAAATTGCTAGAATACCATAGCGAGGTGTATAAACTTTTCGACGACTTTAATGCGTTCCTCAAGTTTTTGTGTCATAGCAATTTCAGAAGCCACCCAACTACACATCTGAGTGTCAGATAATAGAGAACAAACAGGTAAATACCAAATTGAACCGCGCAATTACCAGAGAGATTCCAGTGATTTTGGTATTACTAACAATAGATACCCAATCTCGAACAATAATGTCTGCATTTCCAATCCAGGTCATATGAGCAAGTTCCTGCCAATCGACTTCAATTATAGCGTCGCGCTCAATGAGGGTTAATTGACGGGCAAGAATCAATGAATCATATGCCAGTATGAACGGTAGATGGATCGACAATGAGGTTGCGACTTTCCTGTGGGGAAATTTGTGTTGTGGAAGCATGCTTTGAATATTCGTAGTTTCAGAGGTCAATATGCGTTGCAGTTGCGCGCTATCAGGGCTGCAGAAATCTGCAATTGCGAGTTGTTCAATTTCTTTCTCAAAATCCCTTGAAGGTCCTGCTTCTTCGTCTAGAACTTCCTCAATCATTACATCAGGAATCGTTAGAGCCTCCCGTTCTCCGCCCATGACCTTGACGACTTGACGATGTCGTTGTTTTCTCTGAGAATAGTCTTTTATGCCATCAACTAGGGGGGAAGCAATGCTATTGCTATTCGACAGAGACTTGGGAATATTGTCACTTCCAAGGCCCGAATCTCGAATTTTGTGTTCTGAGCAAATTTTGGTCTTTCTATGGTATCTTCCTTCAAGTTTTAATAGTGCAGTTGAGACTCCACCGTTATCGCTATCATCATCCGATGGAATGTCAGTCAGAGCCAACATTCCATTCTCTAGAGTAACTCCGAGATTCAAGCTTGCCGCCGGTGTCGAAGATTCGCATGGCACGTCAACAGATGGTGTGTGAGAAAATCTACCAAACTGAGGTGAGATAACACTACCATGGTTTGCAGTTGAAAAAGTACTACCGCTTCGAGGACGTTCAGGAAGTAAATCGCTGACTGTATGGGCTATCTTTAAGTCGCCCCCCGGTTTTCGTCGAAGATTGCGCTTGGGAATACATGATCTGGGGCTGCTCTCGGGAAGGTCAGAGACATTTGGAGATGAGGCAATGGGATCTACGGAAACTACTTTCTGTGCGGTTGCAGATGGTGAGTCCAGTGGTGTAGGCGACCGTTGTGCTTGAACAATTTTCAAGATTTCCGGATCCATAAAGTCCTCGGGTGGTTCAACTACTAGCGTATCGGCGACATTGCACGGTGGTGTATCGTCCCATAGTTCGGTAGTTCCAGCGCCGAGAAGGTCAATTCTAAAACCCTTCCCTGCTAACGAAGATCGACCCTGTAGAGGTATATCACCTACGCAACGCAGTGCTGAAACCGGCCGAGGAAGTTCTTCTCCTTGCATGGCTTTTAATCTTTTCTTCATCGTTAAAAACATCTTTCGCATCCCGTTAGTCTTTTTGGGGGTTTCTTCAAAATTCGATCCAGTCCATCCGAACAGCGGCGTAGGTAGTTTTCCTCCTCCGCGGACTAGTGAAGTTTGAGGTAATGGTAAATATCGTGTGATTACTGGGCTCGGAGTTGCATTGGAGTGAATACTTTCGGCAATCGAAGATGCTCGGTGACGAGTACTTGAGGATGTAAAGGGGGAAATCCGAGAGTATGTCTTCCTTGGGGTGCAATATTTTTTCTCAGTCCAATCATCGCTTTTTGATTTCGAATGTCTCCGGATAATCGCAGCAGAAAGATTTTGAGAATACGTTCTAGTGACAAGTTCCTTTCGTCCAGGAAGTGGTCCTCCGGCATTGACCCTGATATCTGGAGTTATATCACAGGAAGCTCGATTCGAAGGAATTTCCCAATAAATTTCACAAGCACGAACCCAGCATCGCTTCAGTTCCGAAACTATCCTCTGATCACGTAGACTATAAGCTATGCAGTCTTCATTTGCAAGTTCGTTGAGGAATTTTGCAAACATGTTTCTCAAAGAAATGCTCGAGACAAAATCATCGGCAAAGTAATTAAGGATCCAGTGTCGTAGTGCAACAAATGTGCGAATTCGAACAATTCTACCAATATCGTCGTCCCTAGAAAGAGCCCAAATGATACGGGCTTCCAATAATCTCAATAACAATGTTGGTGATAAGAAGAGACGATAGGTTAGGAAAAAATCGCCCATTAGATCGTAATCTAGACTTTCAGCTGATGTTATCGCGGTGACTAAGCGAGGTGGCGTGGCGGCGGTAAGAATACCGGACCTAGCATCAAACTGTACAACCGAAGGGTCAACCGAAGCCGGCGGAAAAGATAACACGTCAAATAGTTCTGGAGAGATTGGCTCGAGCATCCAAGATGGGGTTTGAGACCGGACGGGAGTATCGATGTTTCTGATCGCACGAATGCTTGCAAGTGGATCGGCTCCTGTGTCCATTGTTGACCGGCATGGAGTATTCAAGCCTGGAAATACAGACAGAATTGAGGGGTTGCTGGAGATATTTCGGCTGGGTGAGGCAAATCTGTCTGGTGGGGTGTTGAAAGGAAGAACGGCCTCCTCGCTAGTTGATAGGAAGGTGGGTACGCATTCTTCGTTCTTTCTTCGGCCATCCGCCGTAAGAATAGGCTTGAGGGTTCCCGTGCCATGATAATCCGAGCAGAAGGTGTCAAAAGTGCGATTGGGCGAGGGGCTGTCATAGAACGAATTTCTCGGGGGCTGAAGCTTGAGGATTGTATCTGTTGCGGTGGGCGAAGGTCTATCAGTTTGAGATAGCCTCCAATGCATGAATAAGAGCATACTTGAGATAAAGATTGCCGTAGCGCACGCCTATCGTGAATGCCTTCCCCGAACTTGAGATGGAAAGCGAACGTCGAACGGTTCTTGCACTGAACCCGGTCGAAGATGGGGTTGTTGGGGACGGGACTGAGGATTGCGGGTCGGAGTCAGGCATGCTTTCAAGGAGCGTGGAAGAAGATGAACAGTCCTCTATTCCGCGAAACAGACCATTATTGGGCGAACAGTCCAAAGTACAAACGGAGCGCAGAGCGCTTCAAAGAGTGGATTGCGAATGCCTCGCAGCTCGCTCGAAACTAGAATAGAAATAGAACATCACGGGATTCCTTGTTGACTTGCATTGTCGCGTCGATAAACATGCAATTCTACTCGACCTTTTATACGCGCAGAAATACGGCTACTTGTTCAAATATGTTTTGCCATTCGCGTTTTTCCTATTTGTAGTTTTCATTCAACCAGCAGCGCCATTTTGATACCGTTGACTGACGGTTTCCTGTGCCAATAATTTCAGAAACATCCAACACTTTTGGTCACAGGATAATGCAAATTATGTGTATTTGCTCAAGAATCGCTCAAGTCGGAGGATTGGCTTTGCGATATGAATTGGCACCCTCCCCGCCTTTGCCCACCTTTGTCCAAACCCCGAACCGCTACGTTGTCACTTCCCTCCAATGTCTTTTTTATTCGGTCGTTCCCGCCAAAGAACTCCTCAAGTTTCTCTTCTACTCCTGTAATATACAATTGACGCTTCCAGGATCTCATCCGGTATGTGCGTGACCAAATTTCCAAACTTGATTCCCCTGTCGATCGCCGGAGGGTACCTCTTACAATTCTTGATCTTTTTTTTCAACATTTTCTAGGCAACAGAAGAGCTCACCAAATCGTTATCTGCTGTAAAGCTGGTGCTGTATGGAGAGGGAGGTATAAACCAAGGAAAGACATTGAATGACACTAATCTCAGACACGGACCCCGTCCCCGAACAAATCGCTCAGTTGTGGCAAGAAATGCATACTACGGACCTCCTACAGCTCTTGACAATCAATCTGCGGCGGTTTGAATTCGAGGTTTATGAGACAGACGGAACCAGGATGTTGATCGTCTTAGGCTCGCAAAGACGTAACCTCGATCTTCAGCATCCTTCTCCGGCGGCAAATTGTCGGAAGATATCCTACATTAGATTATCTATGCCAGCGCGAAGATGTGATGGTGTCCTTATTGCGGGGGTATATATATTCATTTGGTCACAACAATCAATGATCATCTGACTCGATTAGCTATGAAAATCAGGAAATCGCCCTTAATTGTGGCTATTGTCTTCGTGAATGTATAAGACACGAACCACTTGCAAATATCGTTCTTCAGAGTCCAGACTTTTGGAAAATCTTCAACTACGTCGAGAATTCAAACTTTGATATCGCAAGCGATGCATTCTCAACACTCAAAGAATTGGTAGCTCGCCACAAAGCTTCCGTTGCAGAATTTCTTATTCAAAACTACGATGAGGTATACAATTGAATATCAAGTCCTAACGTATAGTTCTTCAAAAAATATGGAGAGCTGTTAGCATCAACATCCTATGTAATCCGCCGTCAATCGTTAAAGCTATTGAGCGAAATTTTACTAGACAGGGCTAATTTCAACATTATGACACGTTTTATTTCAAGTCCAGATAATCTAAAGCTAATGATGAACTTTCTTCGCGATCGAAGTCGCAATATTCAGTTTGAGGCTTTTCATGTTTTCAAAGTATTGATCATCCTTGAAATGATGTTTATCGTAGGTATTCGTCGCCAATCCTAATAAGAGTGCACCCGTACAACATATATTGGAGAAAAACAAAGAAAAGTTGGTGGTATTTCTAGAAAATTTCCATAATGAAAGGCGGGGTATCTCTCAATTACAGTATGGTACTAACAGACCAGAAGATGAACAGTTTACGGACGAAAAGGCCTTTCTCCTAAAGCAGATTGAAGCTCTATGATCCGAGGCACGGGACAGACTCTGATATTTTTAGCGGCTGTCGGGCATTCATAAGAGATAATGATGAAAGCAAACTGGCAAACATTGCAATGGCGTGGGAATGAATGTGGATAGTTCTGAACGTTTGTTTTAGACAAAAATCTATCCTCTGTAGTGACTTGAACCCCGAACCTCCACGCCTCAGTGGTTCCTTGCACAGATGAAGGGTATTAAAATATACGGCGTTCCGCTCTATCCTAACTGTGCAAAATGGTCCAACGATGGTCAGTTGGCTGTAGCTACGGAGAAACATATCACAATCCTTGTGTGGAGCTTATTTGGAATCATTGTTGAAATATCTAGACGCCAAAGAAAATGTTATTCCATGGACTAGCTTTCGATAAGACTATCTTTGAAATTGAGAAGGACAATTTAGAGCTTGGCGAGCAATATGTCAATGGTATTCAGAATTGATGTTTCAAGTCATTGCTAAGACAAACAGACAGCTCCACTTTTGCTCTCATAGACCAAAGTGATTCAGCGGTGCGG
Organism: Neolecta irregularis DAH-3; assembly: GCA_001929475.1. Lineage (NCBI taxonomy): Eukaryota > Fungi > Ascomycota > Neolectomycetes > Neolectales > Neolectaceae > Neolecta > Neolecta irregularis. The sequence continues at coordinate 5,358 of LXFE01001416.1, read as the reverse complement.
GCCATTGCATGGTCGCCAACTGGTTTCACGCTATACAAAGGGTGAGAAATTCTTACTACGTTTGGATTCATTCTCTCAGATGCCTGCTAGTCGCACTGAATAGCATGGGACAGATCTTTATCTACGAGCCTTCTGGGCATCCCGCCACTTCGACATGGATCGTGGTATATTTGTCGTCATGAAAATTATAGGCTCATTCAAGAAATCTCGCCTAAACACACGTATTGTTAGTAATTTGAATATTTCGAGCGCAGACATCGACATTGGACTGGAAGACCAACAGCGTTTGCGCGTTTATAGTATGGAATCATGTGATGTACTGCTTAATTCCAAGGCATATCATGGTCACCGCCTTTTTACCCTCGCGGATCAAGATGGGGTCAATCATTATTTGCTTCTGGTAATGGTTTGGGAGAAGTGTTGCTTTGGCGGTATGATCGGTTGTTGCATGCCCTAATTTGAAATAGACTCACGCCAGATGGAGAAGAAATCATCGAAACTATCCCGACCAATCAGGGGATTGTTCTGAATATCGCGTGGTCAGATTGGACCAGTGACAGTGATGTTTGTAAGTCCACCTATTAAAGAACCTTTTAAATTTCCAGATAGTTCTGATATAGTTATTACCAGTTGCGATGGCTCTTCTTCTGTCATATCACTTCGCTGTTTTCTTGTTGATGATGTATTGGACTTTTCCGTAGATCTCATATCGCCCAGCGTAGACTGGCGGCCTACTTTTGTTTCCTGGGTTCCACGAGAGGTAGCAGAGCTTTCTTCGTATATCAGCTTATGATTAAGGCTTCGACATCCCCTAAAGTGATACTGATTGCATATCCTTCGCGGATAATGGCGTATTGTTTGATAGATGAAGGACGAACATGGCAAGTTTGTGAGTTTACAGACAGCGAAAATCTTTCGTCAAGTGTTGCAGGTTGTTATCATACCAAGACTTTGCTTAGTCCCAGGATTTCACATACTTTCATCCCACTGTTCCCAAGTTTATCATGTGTATGTCACAACAACTGACGGTTTCGGGTGTGTATTGGACTTGTGTCTGCGCGACTATTCTCTAAAGCTTTCCGAAGATCATACACGATTTCAAAATACACTGAAAGAAAGGGTCCGCCGGCACATTATCACGGACGACCCTAATAACACGGAAATGAGAATATACGGTACAAGCGCCGTAATTAATGGGCTCTTCCTCGCTATAGTATATGAGTATCCTTCCCGGTAATCTACTCTACTGATACTGAGGATTGTACCGGTGCGCACTATCAGATATGTTGTGGATAGTCAAAAGAAGTCTAGAGTTATGTTTTATCCATTGCACAACAAGATGGAGCAAGTTGCTATTTCAGAATTGAGCAAGACCATAGCACATGGCGGTAAGTTGTTTTGGATACAACTTTTTGACATTTAAACAGTATATAAGCAATCGCCGAGAACGATTCTCTGGTCGTTAAAATGTGTTGCTCCGCGTGATCCCGAAGATGAAGCAAATTTTATGCAAAAATGCACCCAAACATTACATCAGTCCTACCTACTCGGATCAATAGAGTAAAGCTCCTGGTTGACATACAACTAATGTGCAAGGGCTGAGTCAGTCGCTCCAGATACAACATTAGCCCATTCCTTATTTTTCGCGAATGCGTCTAATAGACAGAGACTTTTGATTGCGTGGAAGCATTTAGATCCATCAGAAGACGATATGTATGAAAAAACAACGGACGAAGTGATTGGAATGTACACCGAACTTGTCGATCATACTTTACTTCGTGCGATAGGGTATCTCAAAGGTACCCTTACACAGTGTGTGAACCCACCAGTTATCTCTCTCCGGATAATTCTTTTATATGCAGATTTTTCCGTCAACTGTATGAGACCTGTACTCCACATTCTTGAAAATGCGGGTCAAGTATATGAGTTGATCGAGAAAATCCTCAGTCAGCCCATGGACGAGGAGAGAAAAGTGATCGCGCAGAAAAAATCTAAAATTGAAAGCGATGTAAAATGTATGGCTGGCAGGGAGGAATGCGCTGCTTGTGGTGTTCCAATTCGAATGTTGAATATGTCCCACGGAACTTGTGACAACGGCCACTCTTTTGGTGCAGATTATCGAAAAAGAAAGATTGCTGATTAAAGTACGATGCTCAGTTACTTTCCTTTCGCAGATGGATCCGTATTCTAGGACGTGTCAAGGATGTCTGAGAAAAGCTACGCATGTGGATTCGATTAATTACGCCCCTGACGAATTTCTACGCGAGATTAGGGAAATGAGTGAAGTTTGTCTGTTTTGTGGTTCCAGGTGGTTTTCTCAGAGAAAATGAATTAAACAGTGGTCACGTGACATACTTTTCCAACCAACATTAGCACCTTGTTTGAATTATATGGGGTCTAGTCTGGATGACCTTGAGGCGCAAATGGCTGCGGCTGGTCTTCCAACGGCATTTTCAGCCCATGTGAATAAAAATCCCGTCAAAGTAGTCATTGTCCATTGTTTTGTGATGTTAAACCTGTAGCGTCTGTTGGAGAACGAAAGTCCGGGGTCTGGGCCTAGTGATAAAAAGAATTTAGGACCAAATCAAAAGGTATGCACCACGATGATATTGTGTGAATAACGTTGAGCGTCTACACTTTGATGAAGATGGTTGGTTGAACAAGATGTTTGAAAATCCCTGGAAAGAACTCGAGGAAACAGAGTCTACAACTTTACTCTTCTTTTGAATATATGCACTTTGTGGCTTGAGCTAATTGGCCTCGGGACCTGACCTCCGCTTCCATTACTATTCACTCATCGCTGATTGCTCTCCCAGTATGTCTAGCATCTCCATCGATTACAATAGCTCTCGAGAAGATCATACCGAGCCTGCTCCAGGCAGTAACCATAGTCAGCAGGATACTTCTGTTACCACAATGAACGATGGTTCAATCAAGGTGGAGACACGATTTCGGTCTGAACCATATGTCCACCGAGACAGGTCTCGCTCTCCATCTCGTCCGTATTCCCGGGAATTTAACCCGCCGAGTCCACCATCACGACGTTGCCCGGAGCAGGACAAGAAAGAGCATACATCCAAGGACAAGTTGCTACGAAATGTTCCACGAGTTGTTTGGCTTGGGAGTCTTCCTGCTCGTCTGCCACTGCGTACACTCTATCGCACTGTTGCTGGTGGTCCAATTGAGCGAATCAAGCAATTGTCGAATTCTGCGATTATTTACTTTCTTACGCAGGACGCTGCGGAGGAATACATTGACTATGCACGGAGGGATGGTATATTTCTTTATGGCAACAGAATCCAAGTGGACTGGGCCAAACATTCCTGCCAGCCGCTCTCTGTGGAAGATGCTGAAACTTTTGAGAGAGGTGGGACTCGTACTATCCGAGTTCACAGGCATTCGAATCTCGATTCCCTGCGTCGATATGCGGAGCGGTGTATCGATGTTCGACATCGAAACGAGGGGGTATTCGTGGAGTTTGCGACTCTTGAAGAGGCTACTGGTGTAATGGACAGACTGAAGGGCACGTCTGAATGGGAACATGCGACGTTTGCTGATGATTTGTCTGAGCAAGATATTAGGAGTTTGGATTACTATCGTCCTCGATCGAACGACAAGTGGAATCCGAACAAACATAGTGATGGGCGTTATGGTGCTCGGGCGAGCTTTTCTAGGCCGAGGTATGTGCGAGGGTTTGATGGGTTTCGTAAGCGATAAATAATTGGCGTTTGCTTTGCAGTAGATATTTGTAGCTATTAAAATCTAGCTGTCTATTTACAACTTTGATTGTGTGAGGGCGCGCTTTCCGAATATTCTGAGACGTTTAACGCCGCCGTCTGGTACGATGACCATCTAGAGTTAGACTTGTAGAGGGGGGACATACTTTGACGTGAGTAAAGGGGATATTTGTATGAGTGAGGGGGTATGATTTCAAATAGTCTGGGCCCATTTTCTGTGGGGGGAGGATTTGTGTCCAGTCAGTGTCATCTTTTGGGATGAGCTTTTAATTAGCGAGGGTAGGGTTAGGGTTAGGGGTGCAGGGTACATCGTGGGAGTTTGTAGCGAGGAGGAATAATTCTGTTGGATAGTTTCCTCTAAAATGGAGGGTATCAATTTGGGCATGGGACAAATAACCAGAGGCGCCAAGCTTTACAACGACCCAATCGGAGTGATTTTCTGATCTGGAGCGTCTGGTTTCCCAGCCGTGGCCCATATGCAGACCACGACCTGGAAGCAACAAGTGGTGTTTTTGACCGTAGTGTTGGTCTGAGCAGGAGACGGCGATTGCACCCATGAGGACGCTTGCCAAGTCTATTTTTGAGGAAGATGGGGGGAAGAGCGGGACGACGTGTCCGTAGAGGCGGAATCTGGCTATTCCGCCGTCCGGGTACATTTGCAGACGGACGTGTGTGTATGGGGTTGTGGAAGGGCTGGTGAGGCGATAGAAGTGGCGCTGGGAGGGGCCGCATGGGGTGTATGGGATGACTTCTGACCACTAGAGGGTGAGACCAAAGCAGGGGGGCGATTGGACTATTGTAGTTTTAGTGATGTTGTTTGAGCAAGTGGCTTCGATGCTGATAGCGGGGGCATAGTTTCCTGTGAAGAAGGCGGTGTCTACTTGTGCGCCTAGGATGGAGGCGCGCGGGGGACCGAGACGGATGATTACCCAGTCTGAGGGCTGAGGGTTGTGGCGTTCTTGGGGGTTAAAGGGGGTGGGGGAGAGGAGGTACTTGACTCCCAGCCGTCGTACCAGGCACCTGTTTTGACAAAGACGCCGGGTTTGTGGACGGGGGGAAGGGGGTTGATGATGTTTTTTGCGGGGGCAAAGAATTGGTTTGAGCAGGAATGGATGTGGGCGCCGAGGAGGGGGTCTGCGAGGTTTATTGCCTGAGCAGAGAAGAAGGAGTCTGCGAGAGCGGGATCGATTTGTTCAAAGGACATGCAGAGAGGGGAGGGGAGGGGGGAGGGTCATATAAGGAGCCCTCGATCACGTGGGCGGAACGACGTCGACGAACCATGGAAGCGCAGCTGGAGGAGATACTGCAGCGGATTGCGGCCGAGAGCACGGGTATGTGTGCCGCAGGACTGCGGGCTAAGGGCAGAGCGGGTGGGCGCGTGCGGGGCTGGGATTGCGAGCCAGCTGCGGGAGTATGCGCTAGGCAGCGAGGGGCAGGCGAACGACACCGAACTGTCGCTGTCACTGCCACTGCTGGCCCAGCAGCACATCCGCGAGGGCGGGTGCTGGCGCGCGCTGGACGCAGACACCGCGCTGGTGCAGGCGGTGCGGCTGGTGCAGCAGCAGCAGCCAGAGGCCGCCGTGCACACGCTGGACCGCGCCCTGTTGCGCAGCGGCTGCCC
>LXFE01001385.1:0-28909 GCA_001929475.1 Neolecta irregularis DAH-3 | reverse complement strand
GTGCCTCACGTGTCTGGTAAAACCCTGGGCTGATTCGCTTCTCATCTCGTCAAACAATCTACTCACAACAATCAAAACCCCCATGTCTCTTGATCGTGATATCCAAAAACGTCTAGCAGACCGCTGGGACCCTGACCAAGCTGCACAAGTATCCATTTTACTTTAAAACAACCTCACTCTCAGGCCAAAAATTGGATAGAAAACGTCATTGGCTCGTCAATTGACTCGGATATTCTTGCAGCTTTGAAAGACGGCGTCGTTCTTTGTCAGTATATACACCCCTTTCCATATTTTGGTTCTTATTTGGTTACAGATTAATCAATGCAATAAAACCATCTACCACAAAATACAAATCTTCTAAAATGCCCTTTGTTCAAATGGAACAAATAAGCACATTTCTCAAATTTGCAAAGGAAATCGGGGTACCGTAAGTTGTTATACACATGCACGTGCTAAAAAGCAAGTGAATACGATCTATTTCAAACGGTAGATTTATATGAACGCAAGAATCCTGCGCAGGTTATTCAATGCATTTTTTCCTTTGCGAGGTATGCAGTTAAATGTGGTCTTGACGTTCCTGTACCCTTTCTTTTCCCCCGGAAATGACTTATTGGTAGATTCTTGGGCCCAAGTTGGCGGAGGTTTCGCCTAGGCATTTTAATAAAGAGGTTTTGCAACAGGGAAAGTGTTTTGTTAATACGTACCAGTATGGTAAGTTCTCTGGGCCGTCAAATGGATTGGGTGTTTAATGGTTTGATGGGTGTTTAATGGTTAGGGTGGATTGGATGCTTTGGGCTTTTTCTTCATTTTTGTTTCGTTCTTGGTTATTACGTGTGTTTCGCGTTTTCATACGTATTACGTTATTCATACTCATTCCGAGTAGCTTCTTCCAATCGTTTCGCTATCCACTCATTAAATTTGACTGGCCCATTCATGGTAATTATCCTAACCATCCCTCCCTCACGAAATGAACCCTCAACTATCCTCCCATCCCTTACAAGTACGCAGCCAAGTAAATCCTCAATGTCAGGTGTACGACCCCATACCGCTGGATTCCGCTCGTCACCGATATTAAGCCACCCGTCTTTGCGATACGTTGCCAGCGCCCGCAGATTTGGGTCCAGATGCGCGTGAAGTGAGTATATCTTGTATACGAACGGCAGAAATCCAGGATTTGGAGAGAAACTGGATGGGGTGAATGGATTAGATAACTGTGAAACCCCTAGATACCGCGATGATTCGAATGGCCATAAAGAGAGTTTTGTGTGGGTGGATGAATGTGGATGGAGGTAAATATGCGGAAAGACAGTCGATCGACGGACCGTTGATAATGATCTTGATGAAGGTCTCATATCGAAAACTCGCGGTCCTTTTAGTCCGTCTGTGTGGCTCAAGCCTGTGGGTTTACTGTTCTCGGAGTGGTGGAATGTTTGAATTCAGGCGGAGCCGATTGACTAGATTTTCTCATTTGGTCAAGTATACAAGGCGATCCAATTCAGCATTAAATACTGTGGATTCTGATACTTGTAGCCAGAAACTAGACGCATGCAAAACCGAGTTAGCTTCAGACGATACTCACTTGATAATTTCCGATAATAGAATCTTGTCTTGTGACTCTAATACATTGAATTTATAGTCTATAGCAATAAATACTTTTCCGAGGTATCTGGATAGACGTCTATCCGTCAACACCATTGTAGTTGCAAGGTCAACGCTGCAACATTTGTCGACACCCCCCAAAAAATAAAACAGGAAAGCCAAACCTCTCAAAGGTTTGATATATTTGGACCTTCAGGAGTTCTAGGTTAAAGCGTCACGTACCACCTCGAGAGAGAATCCAAAGTCTTACGGGATCAACACTTGTCTCGAACCAAGCACGCCACCTCACCGCATCCAATTATTTGCTGCGCCAGTCTCAAATAAATCGACTCATTCTAGTGGGTCGGAAAATGTCACAGCCACCGATAAAACCCCAAACTACCCGATACGGGACCTCACGAGACCAACCCGCCAGGCCGGCGCCAATTCCCGGGCAACGGATCTACAAACAACCAAAATCATGGCTAGCAAAGAAAATCTATCCACAGATATTGTACCATTTACCGTAGGACGTGGAGGTGAACCTGCTGTTAATACGCACCTGGATTAATATATAGGTTGTGGTAATTTGCATACTAAACGACCAGGTGCAATTACTCCGCAAACGCCGCCACTGCTCCCCGACTCGTCTCAATTGATTTCCAAAGGTCGCGGTGGAAGTGGAAATTTGTATCCTGCCGAAGAGCAACCAGATAAGAATAATGCTCCAGTTATTGATGTTACCGGACCACAGAGCTTGGGTCGCGGCGGGATAGGAAATGTATCTGGTAGATGAGTCGCGTGGCATCTATTGTAAAAACTCCAGTTTCTAAATACATTTCCGATGAATCACTTCTGGATCTTCTTGGTATTCTTCTGCTGAAACCCACATTTTGCGAAAGGTTGAGAGGGATGCCAGAATACTTCCTCCAATCCATGTTGAATACTTTCGTTCTGGAGGCGCAAAAATCTTGATTTTGGTGTCTTTGACGGCAATCTTCCGGATTTCGTTCAGGAGACGATCGCCAAATCCTGCCATCAGCTTCTAAGAATAATGCAGTTGGCCTACCTTTAGTCATAGTCGAACCTCCACTCAGTACGACATTTGCGTATAAAGTTTTCCGTAGATCGAGGTCAGTTCTGTTTATCGAATCGATTATTAGCTGGTGGATTCCCGGATACTCCAGACCAATAATTTCAGGGTCAAAAAGGATCTCGGGAGCTCGGAAACGTTCTGTCCCTAGCTAAACTGTCAAACATAGTCCAAATAGATACGCACTTTGATAATATTTCCATCCGGTAACCTGAATTCCTCTATTTTCCCACCTTCCTTTTCTTCGCGGCGAGGGTCGAGTGACACATAGCAACACTTTTCTTTAGCGTTTCGCACAATTTCACGTTCAGCAGAAGTATGAAATGTCCTTCCAGATTTTCTCAACAGTAACTGCAATTGCTCAGTCACGTCTCTGCCTGCTACATCGATTCTTCGAATCGAATTTGGCATTGCAAAGCCCTCAAATACGGGTACAGCATGAGTTACGCCGTCGCCTGAGTCAAGCACCACCCCTGTAGTTCTGCCCGATGAATACAGCGAAAGGACAGCTTGGATTGATGTAAATAATGCAGGCACGTTGAATGTTTCGAAGAAGATCTGTGTTGCTGTGTCCCTATTCGAACGAGGATTTAATGGTGCTTCTGTTAGTAATACAGGATGCTATATGGTAAATACTGTTTCAGCGGAATATACCTCTTCAGACAGAGTTTTTAGCTCTTCAGTATATATGTATTGCCAAATTCTCTCCATGTCATCCCAGTCTGTAACTATTCCATGTTCCAGGGGATATTTGATTTTCAACAATCCACGTAATTCCTGGGCCTTGCTTCCAATAAAGACGTCTCCTTCAATTGCCCCAGCCATGATTCTCACGTGTTTAGGACGACCCACGCTTATATGAGCATCGATTGAATAGAAAAGGGTACAATGAAGGAAAGAAGCATTTTGGTTGGTCTTCGCCCGCGAATCCAGCTTTGATAACGCCACTTCCCTAGTTTCTTAGAATTGGATTAATTGAGTTGATCGGATACGTTATCAAGAACTACTGGTTGATTTGTGAGTACATCTTCGTATTCCATTTGGAATAAAAGTTGGAGATGAGGCAACGTCACTCCTCTAGATCCTGTACTTGTACTATCCACTCGACCTAAAATGCTTAAAGTTTACTTATCCTCTCTGCTCATTCCTTATATGCATAGATCCTGTCGATGAAGAAGAATGCAGCAAATTCCGAGACCAATAGGAAACCTAAAATATGCGCGGCTCAACTTCGGCTTCAAAAGGGTTCAGCAAAATATAGATGCTAGGGCTTATTAGCTAGATGTCAACGAAATTCATATTCCTCCATCAATGAAAACCCATTTCCCAAATCCTGATGATCTGCTAAACTTCACATTGGATATCACGCCAGACGAGGGTAGTTGTGCTTCTCTTTTCTGTTTGACCCTTAGGCTTCTATGTCGGTGGCACATTTCATTTTACGTTTGCTATTAACCAAAACTATCCTCATGAACCACCCAAAGTTCGGTGTACTCAAAAAGCACAGCCTTCCTTGAGGATTTTGCTGAATGTCAGATCTATCATCCAAATATTGATTTAGAAGGAAATGTATGTCTAAATATCCTTCGAGAAGATTGGAAACCCGTATTAAACATCAACGCTGTGATGATCGGCTTACTTGTACATCATTCTTCTATTCACGGTGTCTAATATGGAAAGTATCTCTTTCAAGAACCGAATCCTGACGACCCACTCAATAAAGGTGTCTTTACATTACAGATGATAGCTGATTTTCTAGACGCAGCGAACGATCTCAGAGAGCATCGACAAAAATTCGCGCAGAATGTAAAGAGTAGCATGAAGGGAGGATATGTCAAGAATGAGCGGTTTGATGATGTTACTTCTCTTCATTGAGTTCAGTGTGACGAACCACCCGACCGACCCCACCCACCCACTTGGGTGGGTGGGTAAGCACCTGCTGGTGGGTTGAAAACAGAACCACCGGGTGCCACCCGATGGTAGCTATCTTACTATTACACGCACCCCCAATAATGATTTTATTATTCATATTTCAAATATTTGTCACATATTCAGCTATTCTAATACAACTTCATTGATAAACTCCGTTTTGTAGACCGATATGAAGATATATATTGTTAACAGTGCGTTCTACACTGTTAACAATATTGAGTTTCACGTGGGAAATATTTGGTTCAGATCTCTTCGGCGGGCGGTTGGACACACTGGATCTAAAGTATGTTGATATACATCATGTTGCAACATTTGGGTACTGAAAAGTACATTTGGCTTCGTCATGCTGTTGGCCTGTGTCTATAGAAAAATCTTTTATCTGAATATTGTCTGTGCTCATTTTGCAACAACCCATGTGAAATGCCCCAGCGGATTGTTATACGTGGTGAGCCCCAGCGGACAAACAAGTCTAAGTTGTATCTAGTCTAAGTTGTAGGCACTCCTATCGGGGACTGTGGGGAGTTGGAGCGTTTAGCGGCATACGTTAGTATATCCTAACAACTGGATTATGCCAACCCGAACAATGTTGAGTGGACATCAAGCAGTGCCAATACCCGATCTTTTGCGTTTCATGCCCAATCTGCGCATGTGACACGCAGGCTGAAATTGTAGAGCTTTGCATACTTAGATGACCTAGATAACCCGAGAAAAACCATGGTTAGATTCCTTTGCTGGATGAATAGAGCATTCATTATTCACCAGTACAAGCAAGCACCCACAGGCCTACTTAAAGGAAACAGAAATAGCCGCATCGATTATAGAAACCTAGACTTTGACCAAAGGAAAAGCCAAACAAGAGACCCCTTTAAGATATCCTTCAAAAGATTACTATATTATTTTCGTACCACACGCAACATGTCTGCCACAATTCGTGATAAATCCTATAATAGATCCAACCTAGGTCTCGTAGGGCTAGAATCTCCATCGGTGAATCAGGGTGACGGCACTTGTTTTGCATTTTATTCTCTAAAGTAGCTCCTGTCTAGATCCACAGCTGACTGTCGCCAATTTCTCTCCTCACTCTGACATATCCTAATCGTGTTCCTGCGAAGTAAAACACATATGTCACTAATGGTGTAAGGATATTCCCCCGGGTATATCCTTACCACGACGGAAATGGTAGGAAGGCTTGACAAGGATTGATGTAAGTAGTATATAGAGACAGGAATGGGGAAATACCTAGCCAAGTACAAGTATATCTACTTGGGCTAGTTATACCACTTGGTCTTGTTGTACTTCTAAACGCATAGCTTACAAACGGTATATCTAGTTTTATGCTGGTGGGATCAAGGTGACTACATCATATGTCATGGTTATTTATTACAATTCGAGAACACCTCGACCCTTGTGAAAAAAGATTAGGTTTCCCATGCTGATAGCGTTTACATGATGGTTTCAGTGTTCTGTTATCAATTTGGGAACTACGTATAGTAGTCCCAAAAGAAAATAGAATTATAATATCTTGTCGCACTACTTCAAACCAAAGTACTATAGTCTCATTACATTTAGAACAAAATCGATCATCGGGTAAGGCCTGATTTTGTGTCTAGCCTACGCTTGGATGTGATTAGTGATGAAAGAACTAGTAATCCCCAATGAATAGTAAAATAAGTGATGCGTGATCTTCCCACCATCCCAGTGACTCTTCAGATAGCATATCAGTTCAGTAACTACTCTATCAAACGAGAAGTCCTAGCCCTTACAATCCGCTCGTTGCTTCACCGCGTAACTAACCATACGCTGTCACTACGATTTTACCGACAGGATAGCCTCCTACCTCGACATTGTCGATGCAGGATGTTAAGCATTCTCCAGAAGGGGTTGAAAGTATAGACTCGGAGCTTGATGAACCTATGTCGGATGAGGAAGACAATTGTGGGAATGAACAATATGAGGATTTCAGCCCCCGTCGCCCAAACACCTCGTTAGGTCACAGTATAACCTCTACATGGCGGGATTCAAATGGCATGAATCACTGCCCAGACGATATAATGCCGTCTATCCAGTCAGAATATGCCGAACTGCCGGAAGACAAACTTTTGCAAATAGGCGGCCAGATGTCCCCTCATAGTGCTTCAACTAAGTTTGCAACACCTGCTCCTCCTCCACATCTTTATGGAGTCTTCAAAGAATGCCACTCTTATCAACAATCAGGAACTTCTGGACGTAGTCCCTCAGTAGGAACATGTGTTTCTGATTTCGGTGCGACTTCAATTCCTTCAATTGATCGTCCCAAGAGGATGATGAATTTCACGGGTGTTCCTGCAGAGCGGGAGTCATCGAGGGGTATCGTAAGCAATGAACGTCCTTATTCTTCCATGTCGAGCATGTGTCCGCCGCCACCTTTCTTGAAGACAAAGAAGAGCAGCTTAATGAAAGGCAAAGGGATATTTAACAAAATTCTCGGTGTTGGAACTCCGAAATCTAAAGATATGCATCCAGTTCAACCGACTGGGGTTGGATGGCAGGAAGCTCGTCGCGATCTTAACCGGTCAAATAGTCCTTCCTTAGAGGAAAGGGAAGAAAAAAGAAGGAATACCAAGCTTGAAGGATTTAAAGTTCTCGAGCCGGTCGAAGTTTTAGGCCAGGTTCAGGGCGATGAGAATGAAAATGGTGGTGTAGTCATGAGTAGTTCCCGACTGAACATCGAGAGTACGCCATCATCAAGCACAGTCTGACTTTAGAACTCAACTTCTCATTGGTTGATAAAACTACAAGATGCATAGTAACATGGCCTTCGAATTCAACACCCGAAAGTCTTGCTACTGGCGTGGTTTGTCGTCCATACAGAAATGACATTCAACGACTCCGGGCAATTTTCGTCTTCCTGGCCGAGAAAATTTCCTGGGAGAAAGGGATGCCTGACCTCAGAGGTGATGATTTTGTATGTCTACGAGTTTTGGAATCTCGTCGAGCAAGTTGTGGTGAACTTGCGATTGTTTTGCAGGCAATGTGCGAAAGTATCGACATTCCTTGTGAGATCATTCATGGGTATATCAAAAGTGTGAAGGCACAGATTTCTTTAAACTCATATTATAGCTCCGGGAGAAGCAGTCGATATTGGCTCGAGACTTGATACCAATCACACGTGGAACGCCGTACTTATAGAAGGAGAGTGGAGAATAATTGATGTATCGCTCGCGAATCCGACCCATCCCCATCACCAACAATTTTCTAATATAGCGGTCGCTGAACCATTCTTTTTTCTTACAAGGCCTTTGAATGCGGTTTATACTCATCTACCAATATATTCATGGCAACAGCATATCGTTCCCCCGTTGAGTCAAGAGATAGTCATTTCCCTTCCATATGTGGGCCCGGCTTACTTCCAATGTAATATCCGGTTAATCAATTTCGATACATCAATGCTTCGTTTGAAAGGTTTCGAGTGCATCCAGATTGATTTACAGGTGCCTGAAGATATCGAATGTGTAGCAGAAACAGAGGCTAGAGCTATCACAACGGATTCAGAAGGAGACATGTTTAACAACAGTGATTTCGAAAAAAAACCAGGCCTCAGTCAAGCTATGTGGGTCGATAATATGAAGGTTTTCAGAATAAAAGGCGTCCTTCCGGGAAATCAGGTGAGGGGAGTCTTGTATGTTTATGCCGGAAAAAAAGGGCTGATGGTGGGCTGCCACTATTTTTAGAGCTAACGATCTAGCACTCAATAAATGACAATCCTCACTCCCTCGCTCTTGCTATTCACATAGTTCACACCGGTGAAAATGCACCTTATTCATTCGTCCCAAGGCATCCCACTCTATATGCCATGCGTCATGACCTTTATATTCGCCAGCCTCAGTGCGAACTACTGCGTCTTAACAATACTTACGTTTTCTCCATCCGCCAATACCCCTCTTCCAGAAATAGTACCTCTAAGCCCGTAAAACTTGCTCTCCAGTCGCCAAGTGGTACATTGACGAAATTTCAACCCGATCATGGAAAGAGGACGTGGGACATTCAGTCCAAGGTTGTGGAGACAGGTATCTTTCGAGCTCTTGTTCTTAGCGAACGGCGGAGTTATTGTGCTTTTGCAGAGTGGAAGTGTATCGCTTGAATAGAATTCTTCTTCCTGATGTTGTGATTGCTCTATTCTCCACATCCCTACAACTGCTGCCTTGTTTTGACAGACAGTAGCAGGCTAAACAAAGTTTGAGTTAAGTAACTTGCTATAAACCCTACTCTCTCACTTAGAGGTTGCTCATGAATGGTAAATATTATTCATAGAAACTATAATGGCAGTGATGTATAGAATCTGTATCAATGCGCAATGGATTCAGATTCATGAATCCATGTTTCTTGACTCTGAATCTGATTCAATTGATTCAATAATTAGTGTGAAGGGATTTTCCAGTAGTATTTTGGTAGTTGGGGGTGAAGAAAGTCTTACCCAAGGCTTCAAATACCCCACCCTATAGCATATCTCATTCCTCCACATCCCATAGTAAGATGAGGGGCCAATGGGCCAGGCTTTTTTCTTGGTCTGGCCCATCCCTAACACTGATTGGGAGACTATTTGCAAATTTCAATTGGACATTACATTGACTGAGATTTCTCATGCTATTGTCTGTGCTCCGAAATTGAAGATCAAGATTAAGGTTTAACCCAGGCTTTGTGTTTGATGCTGATATATTTAGAAAATCCAGTTGGTACAGCCGGATCAGATTAGAATTTATGTGGATAAAGATAAAGACGACGAAGAAGTGTATTATAAACCTCGACATTATACACGCGTTACCTGATATAATTGTCAAAGTGCTGTTTTTCCTGGTATTAAAATTAATCTCCAGGGATACAGTCAAATTGCACGAGCAGTCATTAATGACGAAAAAGGCAAGAAACAATTACTTATTGAAGGATACGGTCTACGTTATGTGATGAATACTAAAGGCGTGGTTGGCGAGAAGAGGTATACCAATCACGTAATGGAGATGAAAGACGTGCTTCGAATCGAAGCCGCACGAAATTCAATCATCAATGAAATCAATACAACGATGACGAGTCACGGGATGAACATCGATCCGCGGCATATGATGTTACTCGGCGATGTGATGACGTACAAGGGAGAAATTCTTGGAATCACACGGTTTGGAGTTGCAAAGATGAGGGACAGTGTTTTGATGTTGGAGTCTTTTGAAAAGTAGTTCGAGGGTATTGACAATTTTAGGACCACGGATCATTTGTTTTTTATCATAAGAAGGTTGCAATCGAGGGTGTTTCTGAATGTATTATTATGGGTGTTCCAATGCCGATGGGAGCGGGACTGTTTAAACTTATTAGACGGACGGAAGGGGGAGGAGTAGTGTGGATGGGCAGGCACAAACAGGCAGTGTTGTGGGTGAGAGGGCGCGCGTTAGCGGGAAAGAACAGACTGCTGAGCTCCGCCGCGACTGCGCTGTTACTCCAGCCTGCCCCTGCCGCTGAAATGCACCTTGAGCGCTGCTCCCGCCTTGAGCGCTGCTCCTAGCCCGTCTGTACTGTAGTGCGCATACAGCCCACCGACCAGGGCTTGAAGGCGGCGTTGCAGGTGCTGATAGCCCAGAACCGCCTGTGGGACATTGCAAGGCTTACCACCACAAGAGTGCGGGTGTGGGTACCGGTGCTGGCTGATGGGCAAACAGTCAGACAGACGTAAACCGTCGCTATCCGCTACCCTCGGCCAGCGGCAACGAATGTCTAGGTTGGCCAGGCCACAGGCACCGCTCTCCGGACGTTTCGCCAGATCAAGCCACAGGCACCTTGTAATTTTTACCAGATGATATTGTCCCTCGTGGATCTTCAATAGATACAGTTGGTGGAGGTAGTCATTCTAAAATTGACCAGTCTTCCCTACAATGTGATTTCGATGACTATACAGTATCATCCTTCTACGATGGACTATATCAAAATACTGTTACCCCAAATTTCTTACAGGTCGATCCGATCTCGGATTTATGAGACAATCCCTTTGCAATTGACGACGTGGATTGGGACGATATCCTAAACGCACCAGATCAATCACCAAGCACCATGGGTTCCTTACCAAAAAATCTTGTCCCTCATGGATCTTCAGCAGATACCTATGGGATCTTGATGGCAACACAGAAACATAGTCGCACTGGGCGACATGAAAACACACTGCAATTAAAAATTAGAGTATATAACGAAGAGAGATACTTCAACCTAACTTGAGTTACGTTCATATAATTCAAGTTAGGTATGTCTCAGGAGTTGCGTTCATATAACTTAGGTTAGACAATTAAACCTGGCCGTCCAAGTAGACTTACTTCATGCTAATGACTCCAAGAAATGGAGCTAAGATGAGAACAGTCATTAGACGGTAATAGGGAGTGAAGAGGAATGAGTCAATAACGGTTATGTAAATACTATAACTAGATAGCTTGATCTTCACCTATACTCAACTTCTTGGTCAAATGGGTCAACTCCAGCTCCAACAACAATACATGGGAAAAGGAAGAAAATCTCCGGCAAGAACTATTGCAATCATATTGGGTAGGATCCCAAGGATGGTTCCATCACTAGAGGCAGCGGATTGGCATTGATTTAAGACGTGGGGGTGTAAGTATATACCGTCGGGTAGAGCTTACCATTACGGAAGGAAGGCTTGCAATAATACTGCGGCATTTTAATTTGCATTATAAAGTAGATAGGCGTTCTTTACCTAGCTAAGTGCAGTAGGTAGGTCCGCGAGAAGTTCAGTCACTTAGACTGGTATAATAAAACCTGGTCTTATTCGAACTCGAGCTTCAACACTTACAATTCCCCCAGGTTTTTACTTGGTGGGCTGCCAAAAGCAACACCTACTTTGAGCAATAGGTGTTTATATGGCTCATTTCTACGCCCTGCAGAGTTTCAGGCGAATGCTCTGAATGCCAAAGGCCTTCATCGTAATGTTGTGCCTTTGAGAACTGGAAGCCAAGTCGGCATTGAGGTAAAGGTTAGTGAACAACATTATGCCTTTCCCAAGTACATAAGATCTTATAGTTCACTGTAAAATGCTTTATATATGTATTGTTTTGTATACTATCCAAGCCTATCTGCTTTTCAACTACCAAGAAACCTGATGCAGATCGGTTTTCGGCCTAATGGAAACAATCGGAATTACTGGAACCCTTTTCCTCAAAACATAGTGTCATGAAACTCCGGTTGGCAATTACAGTCTTCTCTGTTCTTCTCGGGACTATGCATTTTGGAATTCATCTCGTGCGTCACGTTGTTTATATCATCCATACCAAGTCTAGGCGGAATTGAATACTCCCTCAAAAGTAATCATCTGCCAGCACAAACATCCAGTAAACGACGAAGGGAGTTTTCCTAAATGCCTCGACCTGACCGCTTCGCAATATGGCCTTGTTACGGCGTCATACTCTGTTGGTGGGTTGATTGGGTCGTTATGGGTCACAAAGATCCACCTCGGGTCTAGGCCAATCAACTTGTTATCAGCAAGCATGCATATTCTCGGAAGCATATTGATGGCAACCTCCAGCAAAATATCAATGATGCTTCTCGGTCGAGTTACTGCCGGAATTGGGACTGGTTGGGTATCTGTAACGCAAGATGTTCACTGATAACACAGATCATGGTTGCCGGACCGTTATACATATTTGAAATCGCCCCACAACATCATAAAACTCTCTTTGGTATCCAGATTGGGTGACCAGCTAACTCTTTGCAGGATCATTGATTCAGATTTCCGTGGTGTTGGGTCTGTTACTAACTCAATCTCTTGCTCTCGTTCTTTCTACCTCCCAGGGATGGC
This sequence comes from Neolecta irregularis DAH-3, assembly GCA_001929475.1. Classification (NCBI taxonomy): domain Eukaryota; kingdom Fungi; phylum Ascomycota; class Neolectomycetes; order Neolectales; family Neolectaceae; genus Neolecta; species Neolecta irregularis. The sequence continues at coordinate 16,484 of LXFE01001385.1, read as the reverse complement.
GAGTTATCCTCTCGGTAGGTGGTCAGATTGGTGCCCTACAATTTCTCCTCGCGTTGTTTTCCATTGAGAGTCCACGTTATTTGATGTTAATGGACAAAGATGAAGCTGAGAGAGATGCTAGCAATAATTTGCAGAGCACGACATTATTCGAAGAAAACTTGCCATTGAACGAAAATGAAATTCCTTCTCAGCTGTCGGTATATCAGTTCATTTCAAGCAGAAATTATCGGAAAGACTTGATCACGGTTTCGTTACTTATGGTTGCTCATCAGTTCACTGGTGCGATTCACAGATTGAACCTTCCCTAATTACTAGGAATCAACGCAGTAGTGGCTTATTCAACGCCGATCCTATCACCTCTAATTCCATCTTTTGCCAGCAAAATCACAGTCTTAAGTTCTCTTGTTAATCTCACCTTCTCCATTTTATACGCGCTTATTGCCGAAAGGTACACTCATCGGTACCTTCTTCTTGTTTCCCTCTCTTGCCTAGGAACATCAACCTTCCTCCTTGCACTCAGCATCGAATTAAAAATTCGTGTTCTCGCAGGTCTTCTTATTCTTTTTTTTCTCGCTGGATTCGCTATTGGCGCGGGTCCTATAGGCTTTCACGTTATCCCAGATATTGTAGATAAACAGGTCGTTATTGCCGCGCAAGGGCTTGCATTTTCGCTTAATTGGTTGGGATTGTGTATTGTGGGCTATCTGTTTCCGATTGTGAGAAATGTAATTCATGGATGGAGTTTTATGATTTTTTGGGGAATTAGCATGACGGTAAATTTAATTAATGAGCAGATGAGCTGATGTGTTAGTCGATTGTTTTGATTAAGAAATATCTATGATCAGATATCCTCTGATATAATTAGGAGATAAGACTAATGTAAATTAAGAACACCTTCAATTAATAGATGGTCTTTTGGAATAATCCCTGTTGTTATCTTCTTTGCACCCCAGTTCTTCAACCTTGCTTTTTGTCCATCTTTACATTTGTAGGCAGAGATTATGATCCATGATCTATACAGATCCCCCGAATTTGGGCTCAAGGCTTCGAAGAGCAAGGCAGTATTGTGGACGCGCCAAAGCCCATGGCCTTTTCTGAGGGTCCGGCCAGGGCCTAGCACGTGACCGGGAGGATACCAGTGTTACAAGTTGAGATAATATATAGACTTTATAGTAACAGATTATAAAGTGGCAGTTATTGCGGCAATAACTGCCACTCTATACTCTTTGTAGATATGTATAATAGTCTACAATGTATTTCATAGCCTACGGCCAGTTGTGGCGGCCTTCTGGACCCGCGTGGGCCTGATCAACTACCAGGGGTCGCTCGCCCACGCAAAGGCACTGTTCCTTACTGCACAGCCAGCGGGCGGCAAGGGGGGGCGACGAGGGCGGAGGGCGGGTGACGAAGACGAAGACGGGCAAAGACCGCGGAGGGCAGGAGAAGAGGACGGAGGGCGGGTGACGAGGGGAGGCAGGCAGTGCTGAGTTTAGCAGAGTAGCGGGTAAAGGGTGGGGTAGCGGGGCAGCCTGAGTAGGCAAAGATGGCCGGGAGAAAGCTGGTGTGGTAGGCCCATGCATGCACAGAGGCTGTGAGTCGCAGGACAGCGACAGAGTAGTGCAGGACTGCTAAAAGGTGGAGACTGCCAGAATTTAGCCAATGATATAAAAAGAATATCACCTATTGCAAATGGCAATTCAATGTCCTCACCAACTAAAAGTGACTATACGGTTGGTGGCGTGGGGGTGGTTGGCATTCAATCTGTGAAAGCGAGTCTTGGCATGGGCTGATGGGCCGGGCTTTTTTCTGGGCCCGACTCATAGCCCGTCCACAACACTGGAGCCAGACGATGTTGAGCTGGTATATTATGTCTGTTTTTCCATATAATCTAGAGGAATAACGACAAACTTCAAGAGTTTCAGGAAGATTTTAGACAGGAACAAGATGCTTTAATAGCACATTCGTCCTCAAGTAACCTCCTAGTAAAAGTATACTTTTACAATTCATATTGAACTATTAACGGCTTGAGGGATTTATCAACCGAACTACATACACCTATGTTAAACAAAGCTGTTATGTATAAAAAGGAGGAAAAGGTAAAATTACACCTATCTTCATTGGAATATCCAAAAAAATTGCATTAATAAATCTACATCCTTATTCACATCCTTCAACACTCATAAAAGATAGGACTAGGCTACTCTTCCATTCAAATCAAAGCAAAGTGGATTGAAAATTATTAAATTGTCAGACTGAGGAGATTCATGGTCTAGACAATGATATAAATTAAGGAGTGCAACCATTTCGACCAAGGAGAATTGAATAAATTTCTCTATCTAGAAAGATACTGATTAAACATCATAATTTGACGGCCTAGCTTTCTAGTCTGCCACCCATCAGTGGCCTTCATATAAGCACTTGCTTGCACATGGGATGCAGGTCAACAATCCACCTACCAGATGGTCAACAAACCCCAAAAGCTCTCTCAGAAGATTGTCAACAACTCCTAAAAGTCCTTCGGTAATTCCCAAGCTTGAGGATTAGTCGAAAGTAAAGATGGAAGACTATACTGTAGTTGAACAAATCCTAGGGTTCCAGGAATAAGATGATCGAGCCTGAGAAGCAAGAGCCTCGCCTGAACACCGATGGAAGTAATCAAATCATGGCATTGGGCTAATTCTGGAATATCATAACAGTGGGATAAAGTAGCACCGATATCAAGATAGATGGAAACGAGGACAGTTGCAAGAGCCTTGATTTGAACTTGGGTGGAAACGTCAATGTCAACTTGTCCAGTGAGAGCAGCATTGATGTCAATAAAAGCCTGAAGAAGAAAATTCAGTTCGACTTGTACATCAGTTGCAACGATATCTTCTCTATTCGTCGTAGCATCTAGAATGTCAATTCGAGGTTTGGGTTAAACACATACTGAGACTGTTGTCATGGTTATGACACGTTGTAGAGAACTGTTCCACCAATACAGACACCTGCACCTCAATCTCTCTCGTTCTGTGGGCGACAGCGGTATCTGGGACACCTATGGCGAGGCCAATGTCTATTGAGCATAAGAATTTAGCACAAGTCTTGACAAATACTTCCAAGGACGGCAGAAACGAGGGCGACAGAGCGAATGAACTGCATTGTAAAATATCCAGTCGAGATAAGAGTCTAGAGTGATTGTAAAAGTTGAACAGCAACGTGAAGTCCTGGGTGGAAATTTCAAACGGTGAAATGGCCATGATTTATAGACAGTCTTGTGGAACTTGGCGCATCGAAAGCTTTGTCTGCGAGCCGCGTGCATAGTGACTTCCTAGTGCGTAATGTCTATTATGATAAATGTCAAGGTTGCTTCGATTGTTTATTCAAAAGAATTCCTTATTAACGGTTACATTAGAACGCAGTCTCTAGGTGGATCAGCATATTCTGAATAATTTACCTTATGTAACAGCCACGAAGCGAAGACCGACAAGCGAATGATCCATCTTAATGCACGGAATACGTTCGCCATTATTACTCCATTGGCTAGATCGTGAATTAATTAATTGATCCATAAAAAGAAAATATTTGTACACTATCCGTTTCATCGGGAGATCACAAGTTAGGTCTAGTTTAATTATCATGTACTTTAAACGGTATCACGATCAATGGTTTTTGTGGTCAGCCCCTACGAGAGATCTTCGATTCTAGAATATAGAACTCGTCAAACCAAGTAAATCATAGAAAATAAAAGGAATACATGTAGGACCGTACCATGCTAATCAACACTTTAAAAGTAGACTAACAGAGATCTTGTGATTCTTTTCCGTTAAGTCAGATATCTTAATGACCGATCGTGGTGGGGAGTCAAAGTTACTCGCATAATGTTAGGTAAATGGACTGAAAGCAAAGCACTAACGCTAATAAATTTACTATGTCAAGAGAATTCTGTATAAAGTCTTTCGGCGATTTAAATTTGTTTCTCAAGATTTGCAGTAGCAAATTAGGCACAACGATTTCGGATTTCCAGTGGACACCCGCCCGCCCGCGGCCGTCGTAGACCCTCCGGCGATGTTAAACGGCCATTCAAAAATCTCGAAAGTGCAATGTGAAGATTGTCGCCAAGAATACTGGTAAAGCTATCTACTAATACTCTAAAGAAATGAAGCATATTTATCGCCCAGAAAAATCGGAGAGCCGCTCGTGAGTCCAATCAAGAGCAGAGCACAAATTTGTCTTCAGTTCCAGCGACTTTCGACTTTCGACGCAGCTGCTCTCCAACCTGCAACCCCTGGCTGGTTACTGGCAGTCGAACCCCATCTGGAAGTATTATCCTTTCCAGAAACGCTGGGAGATTTGGCGGCACGATTGCCAAAACTTAAACCCCAGTTATTGGTGTTTGACGCTCTCGGTTCCCATCCATGGTTAAGGGTTGTAGCAGTCATGGGCGGGTTTGAATCCCACTCAGGAGACGTGTGTGTTTCTTTTGTACCCCAATTGTCATAGTTGGAAGGATTCCTGGAGCCCCAAGTCTCATTGACAGTATGTCTCTGTGTATAGCCCTGAAACGCTCTAAGATTACCATTTCCCCAACCGGCAGTGGGAGTAGCTGCATGCTTGGGGCAGTCCTTGGTGTAATGACCTTCTTCTCCGCAGTCGCGACATTTCTTTTTCCTAGGTCTAGTACAGTCTGAAGCTTTATGACCAGCTTGGTCGCAATTATGACACCTCATCTCATGTTTTTGAGGACGTTCCCATTGTTTATGGCCATCAAGGTTGCACCTGTCATAAGTCTGTGGTTTCGGATACTCAGAAATTTTGGAATTCAGTTGGTAATCTCGAGATATATACCTTCCCTCGTCGGGTATAGAGCCGCTCGAAATTGTGGGACAATCCTTGGATTTATGGCCTGATTTATGACAAGACCTACAAGAGCCGAGATTATCCTGCAGAGGAAGCTCGCAATCTCGAGCTCGATGGCCTGAAGGTAAGTATATGACATTTAGATAAGAAATTCCTTGTTCGCCGCAATTAACACACGCAACGGTTGGACGTGGGTCTGTTCTTCCTAAATATGAACAGCATGATTAAACAAATTTATACCAAGTTTTGGAAGGGGACATACTCTTCCTAAGTGTCCCTAAATTGTCAGTATATTGTGTAAACTGGCAACTGATACTTTCTCCTTGCAATTGTTACACACAGGAACTGGACAATCAACCAGTCTTCCTGTTTTCGAGAGCCTTTTAAAGTTCTCTTCGGCGTCGCTGGAAATCCCACCGGCAGTGGATCTTTCAAATAGTAAGAATACAATATATGATTCAAGGACAATACTTAGTTCGCCGATTTCTGGGACCGATCTGAAACTGAAGGACGAACTCAACTTCTTCATTTTTATTGTTCAAGATGATCTTGTTTGCAGGAATTTCCTCCTTCTTCAAGGAAACGAGTCTGGTATTCATATTTGCATTGCGGAGTTTCGTTTCAATTTCCTGAAAAGATTCCTGCGGACAAGCTTTGCTATAAATATCGAACGCGAATTGAACATCATCTGAATCCTTTGCTTCATCGGCTTTGACAAGTTCTGCCCACGCCTCCTCTGCAGAAAGGATGGGAATTCCGTCGTTTTTTGGAACGGGACAGTTTTTAGAAATATGCTCTGACAAGTGAGATGAATCTAGAATAGGTGTGCATGCCAGTTGAATTGCAATTGAAGCACATCTCGCCCTCACGAGGCTTTCGAGGCTCAGGGCATTCTCTGGACAAGTGACCTGCAGAAATCAAAGAACACCTAGAAGACAAAGTGCACCTTCTATACCGCAATTTCGGCAGTTTCCAATTTTCTTTGGTTCAGGACATTCATGCTTCATATGTTCTGTGGTCTTCAAAACTGCCGCACAAAGAAAAACACACCATTGCTACCACAGTTGAAACAGGCTTGACCTTCTTTCAGTTTCATTGGTTCGGTACAGTTCCACGACATATGCTCTAAATGGTTGACAGAATTTCAGATAAGCCACGTACGCTCAGAGTCACAGTTGAAACACTTCTTATCTCCCCTATCGTAACGTTCTATATTAGCATCGCTGGCTGGCGGACCCAAGGAATCAACGACAGTTTCTCTCAGTTCCCAGGTAGACAAAGCAGCAAGCGAGCTAGAGCCTCTATCAGACATAGTGCCGGAGGCGATAATGGTTGGTGGGGAAGAAAGTCTTAAGACATTTTTGAGTGACTCAAGGTAATACTCAAAAGAGAAGGATATCTGTTATACGACAAGTAATATTTAGAAACTAGCTATACAAAGGTATTTGGCAGACCCAAATGATTAGAAAAACACAAGATTATAACAAAGATAAGGAAATAATAACTTAGTGAATGTGACGCTGTACAGCAGAGTAGAAAAGAGAGAGTGAAATTAAAGGAGTGGCTAAATAATTGATCGAATCCGTTTGAGCGAAATCGAAGATCTTGACTTGGAGCTTCCGCTTGGTGCTACACCAGAAGACAAAGCGTGACCGTCCATCTGTGTGAAGTTGATAAAGACATCAGCTTTTCCAGATTTTCGACTTCGTTTTCTCGGTGGTAACGGCATGCTTAATTTCCGGGAAGCGCTATGAGGCGGAGATGGTGGAAATGCCATCGTTGGGAGGGCATATTCTGGAATCGAAGGATAATATCCCATCTGAGAAAAAGGCGATGCGGGTGGTGTATGCATTGCGTGATATGAGGAAAGAGGAGCATACTTGCTGTAGTACTCGTCTTGGTTGTAACTCATATACGGATCAATTGGACTACCGAATGGATACTCTGAGTATGAACTCAGGTGTGTGGTGAGAGGCGCAGCATAAGGGGATGGGAGATCATTGTAGTCGGGAATAGAGAAGACGGGGAACCCTTCGGCTCGACTGCGCTTAGTAGGAGTGTAATCCTCGTCCTCGATATCAAATGAACGCTTGCGGGAAGGACCTTTTGGTACAACGAGTTTTGGTTTTTGACGTTTGGGTGTGGATGGGGGCTCAGGCATCGTACTCGCAGGAGCGGATTCCGAACGAGGCATGGCGGACGAGTCTTCAGCGAAGGTCTCTCCGAGGAATATGTGCTGCGGATGAACAGTGTCCGGATAGGGTTGGCGTACTGTGCTGAGATGTTTGTTATTCATATTAGTGGGGTTAGATGAGTCTAAATCTTTCGTTCGCAACAGTGTCGAGGCAGAGCTTTGCAGAATTGCGAGCGTTTCCGGCGAATGTGGTGATTCAGGGAGGACACTGTGATTATTCTGATCAATTTCACCAAGAGAATCCGGGAAACAGGTGAACGACTCCGGAAGCGATGAAAGTAGAGGGGCAACTGGTGGCGAATGAGGAATCGCTGAGTCCAGCAGCGACCGACCTTCAGTCATATAGGGGCTGGAGAGGGCGTTGTGGGGCATGGCGGACCATTGCTGTTTGCGGCTATTTCGTCGCTTCTTGGACTTCTGCTTCCGGCATGATCCAACCATTGCGGTGGGTGAGGCGGCTTCCCGCCAGGACAACGAGGCTGGTGTGGCGGCACCATCGGAACAAGCATCGACGAGATCGTTGTCGCCCCACCCAGAGGACCATTCAATATCTGTGATAGCAGACCCCTCAAACACGGGAGAGTACAGCGGGAGGCTCCCTGACTGCGTAAACAGACCCTCAATATCGAGACCGTCGGGAATTGATGGGTGTATATCTTGCAATTGAAGTTCAATGATTGAAGACATCTCTCAAGTAGATAACAAGCTGTCTAGCAGAAAATTCTTGGGGAAAGGAAGGTAGATAGTGACGGGATTGATAATGAAAGTCGGTAATATCAGGGAGAGAAAAACTTGATTGCTTAGGCTCAGCCAAAGAGTGTTGTAGATCTGGTGGAAATAAACGAGTGACCAGCCTTGGTATATTCCACTCTATCTGTTGTAAAGACGGTATACGGGAAGAAAAGGAGAGTATTGACGACCGGATCCGGCCGAGTATCGGCGAAAGGCAACAGATGAAAGAAAGTAAGCCGGAAGAAGAATCTGGACAGCGGAATGCGCCAATTATAGTGTAGTACAACATTTGTTGTCATCTCCAGAACTCGCAGGTTTGGATGGGTAAGTGGAGTCGACCTGTCAGAATGGGTGAGCAGTGGCTGCGAAAGCCATTTCCGTCCATTGCGATCCATCTTTTCAACCACACCGCCTGCTCCCATCGATTCTAACAGCGATATGCTTTTCTTGGACTGTAGTTCAATAATGCAATAAAGGTACGATAGCTTCTGTATGAAGCGACTTGTCGGATTTATTTCGTATCCTTTGTATAAGCAGACTTGGCTTAGCCAGAACAGTCATTCAATGCGATTATCAGTTTGTTTTGTCGGTAAAGCTTCGAGGAAGGAATACTGCTTTGAATGATCCTGCCAGCAATATCTTTGGCCGTCAGTGTCTCAGTTCCGGAAAAGGAAATAGAGAAAAGTGCTAAACAACAGATTCCCGTGATGCTCAACACAAGCGCAAAGTAGTCTGATCAAATTGTGAAGGTATTGCGAACTTGATGAGCTCGTATCGTAAAACGTAAGGTACTTTATAGATATGGTTGGCGGTGAAAACTCCATGTATAGAATCAAACAGTATTTGTTTCTTTATATTTCTCTATCGGGGAGCTGTTTTATTAAAAAGCGAGAGCGGATTGATCTATGGAGGGTACTAAAACTTTGCGATATGTTGCGTTCCGTGTGAAGCGCAAAGCTTTATACAGTCGAACATGGCTATAAGGATCCTCCAGTTTGGTCTGGCTTGCTGATTAAGCCAGATACTTATAGATAACTAGAACATGCTGTAAGTGTTGAAGCTCGAGTTCGAATAAGACCAGGTTTTATTATACTAGCCAAACTGACTGAACTTCCGCGGACATACCTAGCCTAAGTGACTGAACTTAGCAAGGTAATGAACGCCTATCTACTCTATATAATACAAATTAAAATGCCGCAATATTATTGCAAGCCTTCCTTCCGTAATAGTAAGCTCTACCCAAGGGTATATGCTTGCACATGCGCTTCCTCATCTCTGTTTGCCTTCCTGCATACTCTCTGGTGGCAAAGCTTGTGACCGTCCTGACTTGGTTCGGCGGTACTGCTTGCCACAGTCAGGCTGCTTTGGTCAGTGTTGAAGTCAGTGACTCTTGAACCGTTGGGGTGGCCATCGTGGCTTGCGATGGGAGGTGCCGGTGCCGTCTGATCATGGGGCATGGTTAAGTCCCCACAAATTCCTCCTTATAACGAACCCAACTGCTTGCCAAAATTGATTGGTATTGGGTCTAGCGAATTTCAACCTTACTACCAAGTTCGTTAGATTAATTCAAAATTCTCTAAAATGAAAAACAGTTCCCCTATAACAAATGAGCAAAAGATTGCTCTTCGTACCCACCAGCCCTTGAGTCCTCATCTAGAATATAAATCTTTAGACTAGTGGCTTATTGAGCAATACAATAGACCTATTGCTGCATCATCTTCGCTGAGATCTTCTCACTGTGGTATAACAACCGAAATCCAACTCATATAAGATATGGTTTATATCCATGATGCCATGGATATTCATAATTTTCCTAATCTAGTAGAGGAGTCTGGCGATGCAGGATAGACCAGATGATATTGAGGAGTTCATTGCCTCCCGATTTGATTGCGAGAAGGGTTCGAAAATAGGACGAAGGGGAAAAAGGGGGGCAGAGTGTTTTGGGCGGTGAGAGAAAGCGAAAAAGGAGGGGAAATGCAAAGGTTTGTATTAAGCATTAAGCGATGGCATGCTGTAGTGACTGAGGGTACAGGCTGAGGGGAATTGTAGTAGTGAGTTAATAATGCGGTGAGGTGGAGGAAGGTTTGATTATGATGATATTGTTTGAAAAATGTGTCACTTACCACAAACGAATCCTCCTTTTCACGAACTCAAACCCTGGAAGGCCACATTCGTTATAGCCAGATTCCACTACAGTAGAGATATCAAAGCTTGTAGACCGAAACAGCGATGCGATGTTTCTTAGCCGTTGCTAGTTTACTCTCATCGACAAATCCATATCATCTAGGTTTCGGGTTCTTTGATTGGTCAATGTCGTCGTGAACTTCAACACAAACTTGCTGCCTGCTCCGAATCTTTCCGAGTTGTTAATTTAGTCTAGCTTGGTTGAATCTTCACATTAGTTTTCATAATGCGGACGCCATTTGCTTGTGGTACGAAAACGATATAGTAATCTTTTGGAGGATATTTAAAGGGGTCTCTTGTTTGGCTTTCTCTTTGGTTGGTGTCTAGGTTTCTATAACTGACATGGCTATTTCTGTTTCCTCTCAGTAACGTGCTTGCTTGTAGGACTTGTGAAGAATGCTATATTCATCCAGCAAAGGAGTCTAACAATCATTTTTTTCGTTTTTATTCAAGTCCTCCAAGTCTGCAAAGCTCTACAACTGCATCCTGCGTGTTTCATGCTTCGGGGGAATTAGCGATTGTCAAATCTATCAATGTCTCAATGCCTGTGATTAATACAAAAAAGTTTGGGCCCAAGTTAGGGAGGGTATCTACAGTGCCCTCAATCAGAGCTTCCTGCTCCTCATAACATTGGCCGCCGTGTATTAAATTCTTCCAAATCACTTCTTGTAGCAACACCGAGAACAAATTTCCTATTGACATCCGTGACAATAGCAAACTCTTCTTTCTCCAGAAACCTCTCCAATTCATCGAGATCTGTGTCGGGTGTAATGAGAACATATTTTCGTCCCCGGTCAAATTCTGTGATATACCGTTGAACAGGTTCGTCTGGATTTTCGGTTTTCAAAAGCTCTTGCAGACGAGAATCAGTGAGATAACCTCTTAATGAGCGATCCCGTTCATCCAAGACAGTAATTTGGCTAAAATCTCGATCTGTTGCCCGTAATAAGGCTGCAGATAAGGATGTTGATTCTAAAATTGAGACAGCAGGAGAGAGCTGGAGATCTTCTACAGATGCCTATAACTCAAAATAAGCGCCTTGGTAAATGCTTACGCCCCGATACTTGGACAATCGATGTTGAGATGCTGGTAGTGCAGTCGTCGACATGGGGACGATTGCTGACGTGATTCTCTGTATCTAAATTTCCTATAGGAGGCCGAAGGCACGTGCCAGCTGGTTAATGTTTCTTACCTCTGCGTCCATAATTCGAAGTCTTTATATTAAGTGGAAGGCTTTGAACTTGCCTTGGCGAAAAAGGATTTTGGCAGGCTATGACCTGAGTGGGTCGACATACTGGGAGGTCAAAGCTCGTAATGGTTCACTATCGCAAGGACTTAGTTGTCTAGCTAGAGCTCATAAACCCCGGCGGATGGTTCAACATCGTGAAAAACTAGATTTCGTTGATTATGAGAGGAATATGAGTCGTACCATCTGATTGAGCGACTTTTGATGACATGGTAGCACAATGGTTGAACTGGTTACGGTATACAAGATGGGACCCACCAACCTTGGCAGAACTACACGCTGACCGTCAACGAATTGCTAGAATTCAAATCCTCGCCCAATGTATTGACGAGAAGTGGTCTGGAGCAAAGACCAAGGGACTCGAGGGCAGTGGAACCAAAGTAGATGGACTGAACGGAAATAGAATCAAACAAGTTGACTTTGAACCTGCAAAAGAACTTCAAGGTTTGTGAATCATGACAAGTAATTCGAAGCTTAATAAATCATAGAACGAACGAAAGCTCCTGGCGAACAATGGAAACCGGAGAGTTGGACACCTCAGCCACGAAGATAAATTCAAATTAAGGCACCCAGCGATCCAAAATTAAGCCAGCGGTCTCCAATCATCTCGCTTCATCTCCCTAATCCTACTTTTAGCCCTCTTGAATGCAAAAATTTCATCTTCGCCTGTCTATAAATTTAGTCATCGCATTGTACGATAGGACATACAAATATACTGGTCTTCAAAATGCTTGCCCCATGATCATCCGCCAATTCTCCATACTCGACAGCATCTTGTCCTGTTGTGGCCTCTCCGGCGAAGATTTCTTCCAAATCTACCTCGCTAGTAGCGAACAGTTTGCTATGAGATTCATATAGAGCGTCGATAAAAGTGATGAACCGTCTCGCCAAATCCTTCTGTCCGAGAGAGAGTTTGGGTATCAAAGTAACCACAAATATCTGGTAATGGCGGCATAATTCGAAATAATCAGAAGCAGCTAGCGGCGATCCACATAACTCTGCAAACGTAAATTTCGCGACTTTACTAGACGCTAGAGGAACAGTGATAGCTCTGTTCCATATGAAGATCTTTTCCGGTTGTCCTTGATTGGCCGCGTACCTTTTAAACCATTTTTCTGCGTGTTTCTCTGCGTTTTCATCTAGAGGAAAGTAATACGGAGATGTGGTCACTGTGGAGTCACGCATTGATCTATAATCGGGTCCGTTCAAGTCCACAATCCGAAGCCTTTCTAGAAGTAGATTTATACAGGGAATAAAATTATCTCTTTGTAGTCCGTTCTTGTATAGATCCGTAGGATGTCGATTACTCGTGGTAACCAACACCACTCCACGATCAATCAAACTTTCCAATAATCTCTGTAGAATCATGGCAGACTGAATGTCTTCTACCATAAATTCGTCAAAGCATAAAATTCGAGACTTGGCCGCGATGTTATACGTTATCTGTGGTATTGCATTAAAAGCCATTCCATGCTGGGATTTTAACTTGTGGGTTTCAAGGTGATAATTTCGTAAAAACTCGTGAAAGTGAAGACGTGATGAGCCTAGGATTGAAGCATGGAAGAGATTCAGGAGCATTGATTTTCCTGTTCCAACTGTACCATGTAAATAGAGGCCTTTAGGAGAAGCCACTGGATTCCGTCTAAATATGTCCAACTAATCATTTAACATGGCTTATCATCGGAATTAAGTACAAAGGACCGACTGCGAGATCTCGATGGTTCGATTAACGGAGGGAGATTATACATTTGTAATTCTATGAACAGAGTTTGTAGAATTTCCAGAATTCCTGTTGAATCAACATTATCCCATTTGAAAACCGTACTGACTTGATTTTTATCATATCTTAACTTGCCACGTGCGACTTGACTGTTGTAAAGAAATAAAGGACCACGGTTGGCGTTGGTCGAGAGAGCACCCATGGTTAGGATCATGTGTTTGAAGGCGATTCCTATTCAAACAAGGCTTCGTTTGTAATCTCCCAATTCTTGGTAAAAGAAACAAAATGTTATCGGGGAAATCTTTTATATTCGATGATACAACTCGCTTTCCAATATTCTCGCAAAAATGTATTTTCTAATGTCTATCTAATATATGAAGCGTCTCACAGTAACAGTCCCAATAATATTGCGACAGAAGGCAATAAACTTTGAGAGGCGACCTTGACCGCAGAGGAATCATAAATGAGGGATTTATGATTGATGGTGGATATCTCTTTTGGCTCCAAAGTTCTTTTAACGTCTTGCCCTTGGCTATGTGTTTGAGATTTCTTCCCGTCTTCTTCGTAGTGAGACCAAGATATCGCTATTGGCTTCAACGCTTTGTGGAGACTTGGTGATGGGTCTGGGGCATTCGAGATATCGTTAGAGACAATTTTCAAGTCCCGTTGAATGTCTTGGGCCTTGGTTCGTTTAGACTCGTTCAAAGTTATTTGTCCATGATGCGAATCCATGTTTTTCTCGGTGCTGGATAATTTCAGTCTTGAACCAGTGTTTTGAGAAACTATGATATCGTGGCGTTGATCATCCTTCGATTGAATGGAGGGACTGGGAGTTGATAAACTTTTCCCTTGACCTTGCTTTGATGAAATTGATGTCAAAGCTATTCGATCAATGTCAGAGTCTTTCATCCTAACTAGTCCTTCGTTTGCATCATTAGAGTGACTTTCGGAGGGAATGTGAGAAGGCCTTTGACTTCCTTTGGTTTCAACCTCATGTAGCTGGCTTGTATTCATGTCATCGACAACGACGTCCGCATTTTCTCTATGTGAAGCTCTAGGAGAACGATTCGCATTGCTAGCTTCGGATTTTGGAGAAATTGGAGCTGATGTTTGTTTCGTCAGTGTTGTCATCGACAAGGTAGCTTTGTTTTGAGCAAAAGATGGGTAATATTCAGTTCTAAGATTTGATGGCGACAGCAATCTATCATCTGCAGAGAAGGTCAGAACGGAAGTTGTGCTCTGAGAAGTGTATCCTCGGAATGTCTTTGCTAATGGAAAGTCGGTAGATACCAGTGCAGTTGAGTCCGGCGTCATGGAGCCATCTAACACTGATGTTTTGGTTGGTGTCAGATTGGCAGACTCCTGTATCGATTTGTACAATAGACTGGGTTCGATTTCTCTGGGATAGTTTTGCTTGTGAAAGTTGCGGTAATATTTCCCTTGAGTTCTTGGATTTGGTTGGGCTAGCAAATTAGCATTTTTCCGACGGAAATTTGCGCATACCTAAATTATTCGAGTATTTTGGATCAAGAATATCTTCATTGTTGACACTTGGTATAGTGGACCTAGGGGATAAGGAGGTATTGTCGATACCTATGATCAGTGCAAGCACTCAAGAAGGATGAACCCAAAAACAAGAAACTCTTTATCTTGCCAGGAGCGGCTGTCTGAAATGATACTACGTCTGAAGTGAGAGATAACCCAAGCGGTGACTCTGTAATCAAGTTCCCATCTACATTTGGGGTTATAGATATTGATACGGATATAGTCTCCTGAGTGTGGCCAAAAGCGGAGTTTTCTGGTTGTACACTAGTATGATGGATCTGTGTTTTCAATGACTGATCAAGACTGAATTTTGGGATAGCGATTTGTTGTCCATAAGATTGGCCTGGTTTCATGAGAGAGAGAAAGAATGAATTGGTTTACCCTGTCCTCGGTCTACCAGTACTGTTTGTAGTATGGAAGTCTCTTGAGGAGGTTTGGAATACTCTGTCAAGGTTATGGATTGAACAGCAAACTTCAATTTGGATCTGGTAATCTGATTGGGAAAGATTGATATGTTGATATCATTAACAATGGTTGGAACCATAGTAAGGGGCACAGTAACTGTAGGAAAAAAAGCGACACCTTCATTTTCCAGGTCGGTTGAATACTGAGGAGATCTTGAAGTTGCAAATCTTTTGCCGGAAGGATATTTTGACCTAGACATAACCACACTTGATTCTGCCGTTTCTAGGGAGGTAGACAATTGAAAATTCAAAGGAAACTTCTGTTCTCTCGTTATAGAAACAGTCTGCATAGACTGCTCTCGTAAATTGTCATTATTGAGAAGTCTCCTCAACGGAAAGTTTTCCATGCGTGTGACTCTAGTGAGGGAAAAGGCTGGTCCGATTGAGCTGGAATCAATACCCTCAGGTGGATTCAAGGCATTGACATTTGTGACTGGGGATGGATTGGTGAGGGAATCAAGAGCTTCAACAGATACGGAAGACTGGGAAATGGGTGGAGTTTGATCCCGCATGGTGGATTGAATTGAGCTCCTCGGATCTCTATAGTCGGTGGGATGATGTGGGTAAAAACCTAGAGCGACAGACGATGGTCGCATTACTGTCGATGACATAGAGTTTCCGCTGTTTGCATTTTCAGAGCGCGAATTTTCGGTATTATAATGTATTATCTCACGATCGGTCTCACTACGGTGAGAGCTATCGACAAGTTGAGATGAGGCGCTTGTACTAATAGCAGACTCGGTGATATATGTTATTGATCTTGCTTCTGTCAACGTTTCGGAGGGTCTCTCCAATATTTCATCAGGGTGAAGCTCGTTGTATGGTGTTTGTGATTCATGCAATATTCTTTTGGTGTCTGGAAGCAATTTAAATAACGAAGATTCAATACTCGTCGGGACACCAGAAGGGACAACTCTCGAAGGAACAAAGTCTCTGTCTACGCGCTCCAGGTTTTCATGCGAAGCGGGAGCAGCGAGAACTTCCGATGTACTATTGAACAGTTCTCCCATTGGAGGGGTGACCCTAAGAGTATCTGTTGCAATGAGTGTGAATGATTCGTTTGTTCTAATAACTGATTCTGCAATAGATGTTACAGAGCCTGCTTCCATTGCTGATTTAGAGGGAAGGTCCATGTCAAATTGAAATTCTTTGGATGTCATTTGTGATTCTTGTAATATTTTCATGGTGTTAGGAAGCAATTTGGATAGGGAAGTTTCGCTAGTTGTTGTGACAACAGGAGGGACAACGCTTGAAGGGCTAATTTTTGTTTCAACATGCTCCTCAAATTCCTCCGAATAGGGTTTGGTGGACGTTTCTAAAGTATTCTCCCTTACTGGATCAGTAATCAGAGGCAAAGAAATGTTGGACTGCTGTGGTGGTCTTGGAGAAATTCCCCCAAAGGATCTTGCACCATCAGAAAGAGCAAATGTATCGTCGAATGAATCTACAGGTCTCTCTGGACGATCCATAGATACTATTGGCGACATTGTTGGCGGGACTATGCATTAGTTTTATTTCAATAACCCATGTACCTGCGTGGGCCATCTTAGAATTTTCCTT